>SJYO01014747.1:30161797-30398468 GCA_006410555.1 Capra ibex
AAAAATAAAAAATTTAAAATTTTAGAAATTAAGAATGTACGCAAGGGTTTGTACTTGGGGGGAGAGTGGAGGGAGGGGTATTGTAGAGAGACCCAGTAGGGGTACGTGAATTTCTCTACCCTTATAGTTCGGTAGAATGGACGGAGGACTCTTTGGACATACGTTCTTCGTTGTCAATATTGGCATGGACCTTGTTGCCTGACCAAGTTTTAACCCTTTCCTCATGCAGTTCCGACATATATCAGTGGGACGAATAAATTGAATATACGTCTCATGTAGTACACTTTACGGCCCGACTTACTTCGTGTTTGAACTAAGGGCCTTGGTTCTAACGGTCCTCTTTATAGTTATTGAAGTATACATGTTTACTGTAGTAGGAGTACCGTCTTTCACTTCTCCTTGATTTCTCGGGGAACTACTTCCACTTTCTCCTTTCACTTTTCGACCGAATTTTGAGTTGTAAGTTTTCTACTTCTAGTACCGTAGGTCAGGGTAGTGAAGTACCATTTATTTACGCCTTTAGTACCTTTGTCACTTATTGAAATAAAAGAACCCGAGGTTTTAGTGACTCCTTCCACTGATGTCGGTACTTTTATTTTCTGTGAACGAGGAACCTTCTTTTCGATACTGTTTGGCTCTGTCGGATAATTTTGGTCTCTGTAACGGCTGTTTCCAGGTATATCAGTTACGATACCAAAAAGGTCATCAGTACATACCTACACTCTCAACCTGTTATTCTTCCGACTCACGACTTCTTGAGTACGAAAACTTGACACTACAACCTCTCTCAGGGAACCTGACGTTCCTTTAGTTCGTTCAGTTAAGATTTCCTTTAGTTGGGACTTATAAGTAACCTTTCTGACTACGACTTCGACTTCGAGGTTATAAAACCGGTGGACCATGCTTTTCGACTGAGTAATCTTTTCTGGGACCACGACCCTTTCCAACTTCCGTCCTCCTCTTCCCCTACTGTCTCCTGCTCTACCAACCTACCGTAGTGGCTGAGTTACCTGTACTCAAACTCGTTCGAGACCCTCTACCATTTCCTGTCCCTCCGGACCGTACGACGTTAGTTTCCCAAACGTCTCGATCTGTGTTGACTCGCCGATTTGTTGTTGTTGATATTCTCAGACCCGAGTGACTTTATTAAGAAAAGTAAACATAGAGTCGATAGACCCCGGTCATAGAACACAAAAAGGGTATTTTCTTCTACGACCTCCATACCCGAATTCCCCAAACTTCTCCGTACCTCTACCTTATCGTATACTAACCATTTATCTACAAACGACCGGGTACGTCTCTATTACCCTATGTCTCCCCAGAGTAGAGGTAGAGATTCTGGTATAAGAGACATCTACAGGGACCACTAAGGACTTTGTCCGGGAGACAAATTTAAGAAGTCCGTCAATCTCCCTTCCAGTTAAAAAGGATTCAGAAAACCCGAAACTAACAAAAGTAAAAATTCATTAGACGTAAGATTTCTCTATAAAACCCACCGTCTAAAACGAGGGGATGTCCTGAAGCCGGATCCTCTGACGAGAGTCGGTCGAGGTTACTAGACAAGGTTTCTTCATTCCCTTTTATATCCCAAATATAGTTAGAAAAAAAAAAAAAAAACGGCCCTCTTCCCCCTACTTATACATCAGTATTTTTCTAATGACGATTAGGGTTTGTTGTCTGTGGAGTTCACTTACTAAAATCACAAAAAGATATATACAACAACAAATCAGTGATTCAGGACAGACTGAGAAAACTCTGGGGTGTCTGACTTCGGGTGGTTCGAGGCGACAGGTACCCTAAAAGATCCGTTCTTATGATCTCACGCAACGGTAAAGGAAGAGGGACCCTAGAAGGATTGGGCTCCCGACTTGGGAGCAGAGGACGTAACGTCCACCTAAAAAATGACTGTCGGTGGTCTCTTCAATACACACGTTCTTAGACCCCAGTACCTTTAAAAGGGAATCTATTTGTAGAATGGATCCCTGGTCATGTTACGTTTACGAAAGACAAAAAGAAGTAGGACTTCAGAGGAGTCCCACGTGACTCCCTCCCTCAAGGGAGTCCATCCACTGGTGACACCGACTACGAACTACAAACATCTTGACTTTACTACCCGATGTAAGAAAGGAAATGTCATGACTCAGACCCTCCTCGACACACCCGACCTCAGTCGACCTCCTTCGACTGGAGGGACAGTCGAAGAGTAAATCGGAACTCGACCACTAATATTCGACCCAGGGTCCCGGGGTCCCGGTCTCAGTGTACGACGTCATGCCCGTCCCTGTCTCCGTCGACATCCCCGTCGTACGACCGGTCCCCCGAAGGGGAGGCGAGTCGGGACCAGTTTCGGACGGGTGGGGAGGACTTGTGCCCGTCCCTCCCGACCCCGGTGGTGTCCCACCCGTGACCTCTCCCTCGACCGTAGAGGTGCTCCTGGGGAGCGGGGATGTCACTCTAGGGGAGGGGACCACTGTTGCCGACCTAATTGGACATGGTAAAGACCTCCTTCTTCTCGAGTGTCTCTTAGGTGAAAGCGGTGTAGCTCTTGAAGGTCTTCATACCGGGGTAAATGTCCATTCGGACCGTCTCCTACCCCCGACCGCCCTATCCCTTCGGCCACCACCGGGGGAGGGACTTTCCAGACGGAAGGGAAAGGTCCGAGACCAAGTGGAGACTGAAATAAAGAAGGACGGACCCCACCGTCCTCATCTCAATTACGAAGGGTCTGTCACCCAAGTGAAAGGTCGGGACTCCGGAGTTGTCAGGGGCCCGAGATGTGGGAATCTTTGAAACCCCTCCACCCCTCCGGTTCTCTTATTCGGGGCCATGGAGGTAATAGACGTCCTGTGAAACGTTCCACACCAACAGTAGGGGTAAAAGTCTCCTCTTCCTTCAAGTCTCTCCAATCCTGAGATCGGGACTGGTGAGTCGATCTTCGGACAGGACGATCCCACGACCAGAACAGTGGGGACCCGGACACCCCGAGGCTCACCGACTAACCAGGGAAGGTAATCCGGACCGACGACAGGGAGAAGGGGTTTGTAGACGGAACGTAGGTCGATCCTCCCTCCCGGAAACCAGAAAACCGGAGCGACATGGGGTGGAAGAACGGGACCCCACCCCCACTCCAGACCCCCGACGGGAACCCTCCCTCCGGAGTGAACAAGACCAAATCGTCAAAAATTCCATCCACCCGAAGTTCTCTGTAAACCCAAGGAAAGACTCTCGTATCCACTCCCCCTAATCTCCACCGTTTCCACTACCAACTCCCGTCCCTCCCCTATACTCCTTCCTATTGCGAAATGAAAATGAAATAAATAAATAAATAAAAAACCACCCCCCCTACGTGACGCACCGGACACCCTAGAATCAAGAGAAGTCCCTAACTCGGACACAAGGGACGTCACCCGCGTGACTCGGCATTGGTGACCTGACTGTCCCTTAAGGGGGAAAACGTCAATGTTCGCGAAAAAATCTTGACCAACCTCTGTCCCGTAGGGGAATCGGGGTCCGACTTACAAACCAAACCTTCTTCAAACGAAGAATCAGAGAGAAGAAACAGACAGAGAAAGAGAGGGAAGATTCGGAGAGAGGGGTCAGAATGAGGTACCTAAAAAAGTAATAAGGGATGAAGGAGGAGAGGAGGAGGAAGGACAAGGATCGGGGAACATCCTTGAGAAATAAAATATTTCGGGGATAAAAGACTCAGTGAAAGTAAACTCAGAACGTTGGACAGGAATTTAAACCGTAATAAGGGTTAAGTGTCTACCCTTTTGACTCTGGGTCTCTCTTCCCAGAACGGTTCCAGTGTGTCAAGTAGTCCCGTTTCGGTCCCGACCTTGGGACTAACAAATCGAAGGTCAAGTCCCACAGTCCGAAAGGTCCCCCGTGATCACCATTTCTTAGGTGGACGGTTACGGCCTCTACGTTCTCTACACCCACACTAGGGACCCAGTCCTTTTAGGGGACCTCCTCCTGTACAGTCGGGTGAGGTCATAAGAACGGACCTTTAGGGTACCTGTCTCTTCGGACCGCCCGATCTCAGGTACCCCAGCTTTTCTCAACCTGCACTCACTCGTGCGTATAATAATATAATAAGTCCCACAGTCATAAGATTGATATCGGACCTTTATTGTTTGAAGATTTACTTGTACTCCTTAAATGTTCAAAGTACCTGAAAGGGAATTATGTTCAGATAAGGACAAGAAATAAGTTATCAAATCTTTTTAACTATAGTTTATGTTAGAGTCAAAACCATTATAAATACATGGTAAGTTCTTACACTTACATAAATATACGATAAACACAATAGGTTATTGTGACATGGTTCCTGAAGAAAAGAGAAAAGAGAGAAATTACATTAAAATTTTCCGTCGTATAATCGGGTATCATACCTATTCCGTATAAAAAAAGTCGATCGAAAAATTTCACCTATAAATCTGGTGAGATCAAAAAAAAAAAATTGATAATCTGTAGGAATAGGTAAAAAAAAAAAGATACTTGTAAAGTAGGTAGTCCGTAGTGACTACAGTCTATCGACGGAACCCGATCTAAGGGTCTCCATCTTCACTATTATTGTTATCGTAAAGTTCCTGAGACGAATCGACAAAAATTACCTCAGTCACCAAACTCCTACACACCGTCGACCTTTTTGTGACCCCCCTAAAAGACCCTCCGGTACCAGTCGGTTCCTCTGAACCCCTTCTATCCGGACCCGAGACACCCAATCACCGATTTCGGTACGAGAGAGGGTGAGGGGTCGGAGCGGAAGAGGGGAAGGGGAGAGAGAGGTAAGAGTTCCCTCTCCTTCCTTCTCTCCCCTTCCTCCCATCTCTCTCCCTCTCTTACTCTTAAACCGAATATGAACATACGAAAATATAAAATGGAACTTCACATAGAACTTAATTGAAAGAATACGTTTTCCGTCTATGTTCACTCTTCGTCTTAAAAGACAACAAAGTACTGTCAACATGTAATTATGATACGTTTCACAGAATTCCATATAAATATGGACCCCGAACTACTAAATCGAGACAAAATAAAATTATCACTGTCTCATGAAACAACCCGTAGATTAAGGACCCCCTCCCACTGGTCAGGGTCTTGCAGTTAGGATCTCGAATCTTCCCTGACGGACCGGACCACACACTGGACGTACCTCAGTGAGATCAGGTCCCAATGAGGGTCGACGGTCCTTTCACGGTACAAAGACCCGAGACGTATGCACTCTCCCACCTCCCACGACTCTCACATCTGTGTGTCCTTCTTACTTGTGACCTCCCGGACTACTAGGTCCCCTCCGGGACCCATCCCCACCCGAACCAGGACTCCTACACATCCTCGGTGACACTACTATTCTACTCGTGCTTCGACAATGAATCTCTTACAGAAGGGTCCATCGTGTCACCATTTCTTAGGCGGACGGTTACGTCCTCTGTGCTCCCTGTTCCCAAGTCAGGGACCCGTCCTTCTGGGGAACCTCCTCCCGAACCGTTGGGTGAGGTCATAAGAAGGGACCTCTTAAGGTACCTGTCTCCTCGGACCACCCAATGTCAGGTATTCCAGTGTTTCTTAGTCTGACTCGTGTCTGTGTGCGTTGTCGTCAGTGTGAGTATCTAAAGTATAGTAAGACAAGGAGTCGTTAGGACAACCCGTCCATGACATAAATAGGGGTGACTTCTTTGACTCTGAGTCTCCTCCTCTGAGTCCAGCATGTCGCTCCTTTGATCCCCGGTCCTAGGTGAGGGTCCGGGCAGGCGCGACACGACAGCCGGCGTCCCACCAATGTCTCCTCGACTCAGGACACGGGACTAACGAGTCCCAGACACCCTGAGAGGCGTCTAGGACTGAAGTGTCGCGGGGAGAAGACGGGGAGGTCCCTCTTCGAGCCGTTAAACCTCAGTCAAATATAGTAAGTGGGACTTCTGCACCGGGTAGAGAAATTCAAGCTCCCTAGGATGGGTGTCTCTATACTGTAGGGTGGGACCGACCGGATAGTGGTCATAATAGTCTTTGGGTAGCCTCAGGACAAATTCACTCAGGACCCGGGAGAGGGTCCCCGACCTCCCTCTACGAGCCACCGACCCCGTTCCCGTTTACGACCCCCACTCTACGACCCCGGCACGAACAGGACGGGAAAGACAATTGTCGACCCGGAGATCTGTTTAGGGACAGTAGAAGGACGGAGGTAGTTTGTCTACTACCCCTCCTACTTGACGGGACGGTTAGAAGTCCTTGTACCAGTCCTTCTTCTAGAATGACTCATTAATTTCTGGAACTTTTCAAGAGTAAGTGACCAAGTAGGTCATTCTGGGTAAAATAACTCACGGAGTATACACGGTCAGGACCACGACCTGAGACTCACTGTTCATCCCGTCCCGGGACGGGGATCCTCTCAGGGAATATCAGATTTCCTCGTCATTCTTCGTACTTGTTCAGTCACATAGATTTACGTCATCTACGTGGTTTACCGAGTAGTTTTTTTCCTTTACACTGGTATTGTTTACAACTACTCCTATACCTCGTTGATCTCACGAGGATCGAACGATCACCCTGACTTTTGGCTACAGTGGTGAAACCTTTTACCAACCTGTAATGAAGGACGTCAACTTACAAATATTACGTCGGTAATATTTGGGTATGAATTTTACGTCAGTAAGACGAGAGTCCTTATATGAGGTTTCTTATGGGGGTGGGGTGGGTGGCTCTGCCTATACATGATTCTACAAACGTTACGTCAACAAGTATTATCGTTTTTGGCCCTTTAGTGGATTTACGGATTGTCCTCGTACTTTGCTCACTGCCACCGTCCGGGGTCAGTTGTTCTTGTCTGAGTCACAGAGTGTTGTTATGTCTACTATGAATCTCTATATTTAACTCACTTTTTTCGTTCAGTACTGTCGAAAATATTCTTTAACTTTTGTTCGTACGTAAAAATTTTTCGTGCAAAACCTTTATATACAACTAGTCTATTTTGATAAATGTTTTCGTTTCTTCTCTAAGTCCAACCCTCCTTCCCTCCGTCCTACACCCTCCTGGTCCAACCGTAGACTTTCAATAGTAGTTCGAAGATCATAAGTACAACCTAACACTCAAATATTATTGTAAGAACATTTGTATTTTTCGGGGGTTTATTGTTTCTCCCGAAACGTGCCTAGATAAAAGTTCTTTCCCGACATTCGACACTTATCCTTACCCATAATTGGGTTAAGACCCGTGGACTCTAAAGGGTGGTTACTTTCATTGCTCTGCACAACCCCCATGTCTCCAACCAGTCAACACGTCCCCGGTCTTTTCCACTACATCTCCCTCGGAACTTACCATCCTCCACTCTAACTGGTCCTCCTTCGTCTTCACCACCCCTCCCGTCTAGACATCGTCTCCGGTTCTGATCTCCCGAACTGTCAATAAATTTCCGAGATTCTTATCCTAAAGGTAGAACAAATTTCGTCGTCGTCGTCGTCGTCGTCGTCGTCTCCCTCAGCTCGTACCAATCCCCAAACTAGAAGTCCGAAAAAAAAAAAAAAGACAGTGTGTTCGGAGGGATAAGGGAGGGGAGACAGGGCGGATCCGGTCCGTCTTCGACCCTCCTCCCATCCCGTCCCTCCCGACACCTACACTCGCGACCTGAAATTCGACACCGAGTCGGAGGACCCTTTCGGATCAGTCGGGGGAGACACAAACGATCCGGACCCCAAACACTGGTACTCCCGGGCTCCCGGGTACAAAAAGGTCCTTCAGTCCTCGGACCTTCTTTCTGGCCCACCAGGACTTGTGCCTCCACTACCGAGGTCTCCGTTATTTCTTGAAGTAGGGTGACGACTTAGGTCACAGAGTCCTGAAGCAGTCGGAGGACGTGTTCGCGTAGTTCGTCGTCCCGAGGCCTTTCAAACATCCCCTGTAGTTCCTTCTGGACAAAGTGAAACGGAAACTCACATTCCTTGACCTTGGATGGACCGCTGTCAGGACCCCTACCCTCTTGGGTCGTAGAGTGGAACTCTGGGTCGTATCTGAGACTTCTTCACAGTCCTAACCAAAGACCCTCCTCGGCGACTTGTGTAAGAGACAGTAGTCGATGGGCCCTCTCTCGACGTGCGAGAGTAGACTAAGTACTATACCCCCGTTCTTAAAGATTTTACACCCAGGGACAGTGGTCAAAGGAGGTTTTCGGTCCCAAACTGAACCGGAAAGTAAGTCGTTTAGAGAGAGAGCCCTGTCTCGAAGGGAAGCTTCAGACCCTCCTCTCCCCTCTCAACCCACCCATTAACTTTGTCCCATAACCTCCTACACATCCTTAAAAGGTCTACCTTATTTCTCCAACCTGTCACATCCGTCTCCCTTGTCGTGTGCGTTTCCGGGACACCGAACTACCCCTAGTACACCAGTGACGTCCTCTAAACCTCACGGGTCCCAAACCATATTTTAAGGACTGGGTTCTCCGTCCTTTGGGAACTCCCAACAACACTGAAGAATACTGGTCGGTCTCATCCGGGACCTACCGGTCAATGACCCCTGATTGCAGGGGGGTCCGTGAGTAGACTGGACAAGGTCCTTCATAAATCGGTGAGACTAGTCAATATCTGCTCTTCAGAGAGAAGGGTCCTCCTTTCGACTCTCCGACGACCCCTCACGACCACCTTCCCCCTGTCTCGTCAAAGGAGGGTCGGACTCGGAAAAGAGTCGACACGACCTCCGAGACGGAGGGTGAACTCCCTAGGAAAAAATCCCAGACAGGATACTGGGAGACTTCCCGGACTAACTGACGGTGTTTCCGTCAAAAGGAATAAGGATGTTAGAGTCGGGAAACCCTGTGTCGAGAGTCAAAGAAATGACTTCCTCCGACTCCAATCTACGTTCCCGAAGGTACACAACCCCTCCCCCCTCCGCTATCAAAGGACCCTCGACTCCGACAGTCTACCAGTCCAACCTACTCTGAGAAGTTGAAACGTCGGTAGTGGTTACAGTACAAACCCCTCGCGGACCCCTACGACCTCCTGTGTCACTTGTGGCTCCGGGTCTTCAAGTAACTACGGCAGATGTTCTACAAGGTATGGTCACAGGGAGACGAGTTGGAGGGAGGTCTTGACATGGCAGACAAGTCTTGGTTCTGAACCTCCCTGGTACATCGGCGTACCCTGTGTTAAAAGTTGTTTCCACTCCCGACATGGGACCCTTCAGTATCCACCCTCGGTCCTCTCAGGACAGACGGAGACCTCTACCCTTTAGGTCCGGACCCAACCTTCCGACTCCCAACCCCCTCACCCCTCTTTCTGTGTCTCCCTCTCTCTTTCAGTCAACCCTCGGAGTCTGGAACCGGACGGCGAAACAGGGTTCAATGTTGAACGGCGTATCTTTTGGGTGCCTACCGGTAGTCCTTCCTGGTCCTTGGGGACTTATACCATCCGTCTTTCGACCGAGGACCCCTACTAGTCTAAAAAGACTTCTTTCTCCTAATTTCTCCAGATAGCATACGAAGGTTCCTCGGACCCTAGGGGTTGTACCCAATTTCTGGTCGTAAAGTCTGTGCCGACACGAATCACTGTCTCGTCCCGAAACCACTGTCCCACCTCTGCCGACTGACCCTACACCACTACTACGGTCCAGACCTCAATTTAGGACGGAGACGGACCTGTGGGAACACTGGAACGCGTTCAATAATAGAATCTACCTGAAGACAAAGGAATAGACATTTTACCCGTACTATCGTAAATGGGATTTATTAATTATTAATTTTTTTTTTGTTGTCCATACTCCTTGAAATATCTCGCACGAGGAGTTTCTTTGTCGTCGATTCTTTCACGTCCCGAGGTCTTAGGAGTTCGGGAACACGAGGAAGAACGGGGAGACTCTCTCGGAACGACGAAAAAGGAAAAGAAGAAAACCAGTGGACCTTTGTACACCCTAGAATAAAGGGACGGGTCCCTAACTCAGACACGAGGGGACGTCCTCTTCGTACCTAAAAATTGACGACGTGTCGGTCCCTTTAAGGACCGGAGGGAGACAAAAGAAAGAAAGACAGGGTGTCGACTTTTTATGTGACTCTAGAAGATGGTCCTAGACTCTGTCTTTTGTCTTAAATCCTTAATGGGTCCGTAGGAGATGGTGGAGGACTTTTCACTCTTCTACGAGAACCTCCTACAGTTCCGGTTATAATGCCTCTACGACCGGCCCCCACACCTGTGCCACTCCTGGGTCACTCCACCGGCATCCCCATGTAGGCCAGGGAAGGACGCGGGGAAGGGGTGTCGGAAGGAGTAACAGACTTTGGGGACAGGTACTTCCGAGGTAGAAGAGGAGGACTGGGGTGAAGGATCTACGATTAGAAGACCCTCTCGCTCGAGTTCAGTCAGTAGGTGACTCGCACGGAACTCCGACTAGGTGGTAAAAGGGAAACGATTACTTCTCCCGCACTGATCCAAGTCCACCCACTGTGTCGAGTGAGCCATAGTCCTTCCGTCCGCCCAGAGACTCGTCGACCCTCGGTTGGTCACCTTAAACGGGACCCGAACGGGAGGTTTAGAAAAACAACGGAAGGTACGGGGGTGAAGGTCTGGAGTCAGGGGGAACTACGGGGGTCACAGACTTCTGTAGTACGTGCCACGGAGGGTCTCCAGGTGTCCATCTTATTATAGGTTCTTTGAAGAAAAAATCATAAATAAAATGACATAATTAAATCGACACAGTCCTGAACCAACACCGTACACCCTAGAAATCAACACCGGACATCCCAGACCAAGGGACTGGTCCCTAACTTGGGCCTGGGAGACGTGACCCTTGCTCCTCAGAATTGGTAATCTGAAAGTCCTTTCAGGGTCTTCGAAGACAAGAACTTACAGTTTTAAAGAGACAGGACACACGGAAGGGAAAAGGATTTGGAATTTGAAGGAGTTCGCTTACACTACCACTCCCAATTAAGTAATCGCAAAGAACTAACGATCAATACTAAGTCCGGGGTTCTGATATTTCTACTTATGTCGTCTGGAGTCTATAGGATTTACCGAGTCTGTCCTTCGTACATATTCAAACACTCTCCATGGTATTATTTCATCATGTCTGACCCACTGAATTTGGTGTTTTCACATCACAGAGTATTAAGACCTAGTTCCATAGTCGTTCCAACGCAAGAAGACTTCGGGGAGACGGACCGAACAACTACCGATAGAAGAAGGATGTAGAAGTGTACTAAAGGGGATGAAGGAAGAAAAAGAAAAGTTTTTTTATAAATAAATAAACCAACTCGGCCCAGAATCACCGTCGTACGTCCTAGAAATCAACGTCGTAAACTTGAGACTAAGGAACGAAAGTTACATCCCCCGGACCTAAGCTAGGAACCAACCCTTTGTTCTAGGGTGTATGGAGTTGATTCTCAAGGACACGGCGTTGATTGTAAGGGAAAAGAAGAATGTACCTGTGGTTAGGATAAGCTAATCCCTGGGGGGTATACTGGAGTAAAATGGAACAAATCATCGATTCAACACAGGCGGAGAAAACGTTGGGGTACCTGACGTCGGACGGTCCGAGGAGACAGGTACCCTAAAGGGTCCGTTCTTATGACCTCACCCAACGGTAAAGGAGGAGGTCCCGTAGAAGGACTGAGTCCCTAGCTTGGCACAGAGGACGTAACCGTCCGCCTAAGATATGACGACTCGATGGTCCCTTCGAGAACAAAATGAAATTAATGGAATAATTTCCGGGAGAGAGGTTTATGTCAGTGTGACACTCCACGACCTCCAATACTGAAGTTGTATACTTAAAACCCTCCCTGTGTCAAGTCGGGTCCTGTTCCTCCGTCGTACCCGGGTCTGCTGGTGGAGAAGTGGAATATCCCGACCTACTGCTCCATGACCCACGACTGTTACGATTCTTCTCCCCTCTCTGGTCGCACCGGAACGTCCTGTCCCTCTCGTGAGGTGTCTCATCAGTTGAAGAGAAGGGAGAACACGGTCCTCCTCTCTCTCCTTTATCGTAAAGTCCTGACCCCTCTTCGTCCACTGTTTCGGGGACCCACTTATTGAAGTAAAGGATCCATAAGATAAATGTAACACGAGATTGGAGATTACGTCCTCAAAGGTAAGGACCCGACGTCTACCTCTGAAACCCGTATAAAATTTGTATCAAGTAACAGTCAGTACATTTTCCCTAAGGGACGATTTTCGAGTGGACGTGGTCTCGTCGACAATAAGAACCCATTGTAAATAATTCGTTCGTGATATGTCGTTCGTCCTCGGATTCGAAAAGTGTAATTGAGAAAATTGAGCAAATCGTAAGTGTTTGTTATGAAACGCCATACAATGACGAGGGGAAACAACTCTACTCTTTTGACCCCGTGTCTCTCCAATTCCTTTAATTCCAGTGTGTTGGTCATTAAGTCCACTTCCACTTTTCACTTTCACTTTCAGTGAGTCAGTACAGACTGAGATAAGGTGGGGTACCTGATATCGAGTGGTCCGAGGAGACTGGTACCTTAAGAGGTCCGTTATTATGACCTCACCCATCGGCAAGGGGAAAGGTCCCTAGTTTGGGTCCAGAGTACGTAACGTCCGTCTAAGAAAATGGTAGACTCGGTGGTCCCTTCGGGATTGAATCAACTTATGTCGGTCATCAGAGAGAGGAGTAGGACGTTTTCGGTACAGCCAAAGAGGAGAAAAGAGTCACAACAGTCATGGACTACGGAGCACTAAGTCGGGACAACGAATAATGTGTTCATAGAGAACTCATGGGTGCGACACAGTCCCGAACCTTCCTCACTCTGTTAATGTACGTAAACTAGACTCAGAATTCCCTCCCCATGTGTGGACGAAGGTTCCGACCCCTTCCCTTGACATCCTTTTCCCTTACCGTACTCCTTCTAAAGACCCGAAGTCCTCGACGTACATCGAGTTCCGCCGACCTCGTACGACCTCTCTCCACCGTCACCCGACCCTCGTTGGTCGTCCACAACCTCCCCCAGGTACCCAGACCAATGTCGGAGACCTGAACTAGACCCCTGAGGTCCCTAGGTCCGTTCCTAAAGTTCGACCCTTCACTGACCTACCGAAAAAAAAAAAAAAAAAAAGGTGTTAACGAAGGTGACTCTCCTTCTTCTTCGTACAGGTTTGGAGAACCTGGTTTTATACTAGGAACCGTTCAATTATACGGTTGTGACACACAGATCGGGATCCTGTATAAGGTCAAGGTAGTGACTTCTTAGACAAGATACCCCGGACTCCTCCTAGTGAGTATGGAGGTCACTTTCAATTGTGAGTGATGTAATCGAGACTCTAATCGACCAGTCAGAGTCATATCTGGTGTACGATTAACGTTGAGACTGTATTTTCTCCAGACCAACAAGACCAAAGTCGTAAAAACTCGGAGCAAAATACGATATGATGATATCCGTCTACGATGTAAATCTCCCTTCAAGACGACCCCTCTCCCGACGAGCAAATTGTCCGTAAAGTTCTCCTTGCCGTCAGTAGTCCTCATGTCGGTAATGTCTTCATCCTAAACCGGAGCATTCCGGAGACCTCAGGAAACCTTCTTCCGTAATCAATCCCCTACTGGGAGATGACCGACCCTTCTACCCTCCCGAGACCACTACACTCACCCCTCCCGTCCCTATTCACGACGGGGTTTGTAAGGACGAACCTGGTGTTCTTTTCGAAGAACCTGTAACCGGAATTTTTTTTTTAATTTTTTTCATAAATAAACCGACGTGGTCCAGAAACAACGTCGTACGTCCTAGATCAAGGGACTGATCCCCAACTTCGACCCGGTGGGGACGTAACTCTTACGTCTCAGAATCGGTGGTCTAGTGGTCCCTTCAGGACTGTAAACGGAAGACTTAACACCAAACGAAATACACCTATCACCAAAGACCTAGGGATCTGTTCCCACTCCCCTTCACAAACCGTTACTTGATCTACGGGGTACTCATTGGTCGGGAGACCCAAAAGACGTGGGGGTGTGAGAGGTGGTCTGTAGGTACTGCAACGTCACCGTGAACATGCTCTACCGTGCGTCGGACTTACACGTCCTCTACGACGCCCTCCTCCAAGACTTACGGGCTGCGGTCCGTCTCCCGCTGTATTCGTTCTACGACGTTTACCAGGGTGAAGAGTTTCGATCGTAGTTCCTCTGCGACTCCGTTCAGCTGAGGGCGGATACGGACGGGACGGGGTGGGATGAGGGAGTTTAGGGACCCGTCCCTGTCCGACGACGGACTCGTGTCCCAAGTTCCTACCCGACCACCTCTTTTACCCATCGTCCTTCACTCCTCAGACCCCTTCTGTCGACCCTTACCCCTCCTCCCCAGGACGGAGGTCTTGTGGTGGGGGCGGCCCCACGAGGTCGACCTCGACTCGACGGTACGACCCCCGGCCCGGAAACAGGTCCGGAACCCCGTAGTCGAAGACTTACGAAAGGTGACCGTCTGAGGTGGGATAGAGGCACTGGGACGTCTCTATGGGACTTTCACTGAACCAAGAAGTTCTAATGGACTAAGGACGGTTCCATCCACACCGTTCTTCCGACGTCCGAGACAGCAGTCTGTCCCCTCCGGTCCCCGTCTGACGTTAACGTATTCTATCACCGTTCCCCCCGAAGACAGGACGGAAAGAGGGACCCCGACCGACCACCCCAGGAACCGTCGTCACCAGGTTCACACTTACTTCCCGTCTCCCCTACCAGTGTCGCCTACCACCAAAACCCTACAACGACCTGAAGATCCAATCCTCCCTCTAAGGTGCCCGACGGACCCAAAGACTCCCAGGAGACCCTGACTCCTTTCCCCGTGCTGTTAGGGAACCGGGCAGGGGTCGGATCACAGAAACCACCACGGGCAACCTACCCGCTCCGAGTCCCTCTCCACCCCGGAATAAGTTCTAGTGTATCACCCATAATACGACACGACCATAACAAGACCCACACTCCTCCATTCCGGATGAGTCTGGAGCCGAGTGGAACAGGAGTCTGTGACCACGTTCACCGGTAGATACGGTACCCGGCTCTGGGACGTAAGAAGAGGTTAGGCCTGTTCAAACTGGGTTGGTCCACCGACCCATTTCTGTTCCTGGAGTAGGTGAAGGCCTTGGACCCGAAGCCGACCCCTCACGCCGTCACGCACCCGGCCGCCTAGCGGCTCGACCTCTACTGGGAGAAGGAGTAGGTGCACTCAGACTGGACCCCTGTAGACAGAGGGCCCTGAACCAGAGGGGAGGGGGTGTCGGAGGACGCCAGAGGAAAACCCCGTTTAGGTGAGTGGTAGGTGCCCCGAGGGACCGGCATTCCAGGGTGTCTTGAATACTACCCTCCTCCCACCCCACCTTTTCCAAAGCATCTTTGGTTTCACTTTCGGACTTGGTCCCCCTGTCTCACGATCACCATAAAAGTCCGAGACGTGTCCCAAGTCATCCTCGACCTCCATCTGGGTGAACCTCGTAGAGTGTAGTGTGCGTTGACGAGGGTCCACTTACTCGGACCCGACCCCCTCGGTCTGGACGGGGCGGAGAGGGGATTCGGGTGATGGGGAGAAAGAGTCTAAGACCTCTTGAAGTTCTAACTTTACGTCGTCTAGCCACTACACTTGTGGTAGAAGTTGGAGTAGGACTGAGGCCTGTTCGGGTAGAAGGAACAGAAGGCCGGGAAGTTGGTCCTGGGCGGGGTCCGCACTGGCCTCTCCCGCCCGTGAGGGGAAAGGTGGTTAGGTCGATCGGTCCCACACCCTCCTGCCGGGCTCCCCCACCCCGGCACCTCCATGGGCGTGGAGGTAACGAGTGAGTCAGGTGTGGGGAACGTGGAAAGACCGGTCGACACTGGTCTACCTCGACCGTGAGTCCCCAGTCGACGAAGGCGAGTCGACTCCGTGGGGACAGAGTGGGATGGAGAAGGGGGAGAAGTGGGTGGGATACTTCCTTTATTTGCCCACTTGCGACGTTTCACGAAAGTCAAAGGAAGACTGGGGGATTCCGTCAGTAGTGAGGACCTCTCTACGAAAGACTGGGTCCAGTCGTCTATCTAGACTCGTACTTACCTCTTGACGATGGGAACTTCGGAAAAGACGGCCCTGGGTGGGTGGATATCGTCGAGGGACAACAGGACGACGAATACTCCGTCTCGTCTACCTCCCGATAACGGTAACGTGGGGACCTCGTCGACCGTATCCCTATTTCTTGAACCGTCTCAAGACGACTCTCTTGTCTCGTCGGACTCTCCACACCCGGTTAGGACCGAGGACCCCGTCCGGGCGAATAGTGCCTACTCCGCGGATGTCACGAGACGAACCGACTCGGAACCCACCCTTAACGGACACCCCGATACTCCTGAAGGACGGTTCCCCGTTACTCCCAGAGCTCGCACTATAGACCCCTATTACACCACTTCTCCTACACCCACTCCCCGACCACACTCCACTGACCGAGACCTTTCTTCTTCGGCCGTACGAAGGAGATGGGGTGGACTGGTGGGAAGAGACCCGAAGGGGTCCGGAATTGAAGGTCGTGGTCACCCTACCCGGGTGTCCAGGTTCGAGACCCGTAATCCGTCCCTCTGACCCCGTCTCGGAGACCACGTAATAAACCTGACGGACTTTTACCAGAGTTAAAATTGGGGGAACCGGGGGAGACTCAAGACACTGAGGACTGAACTGGTCCATGGACTAGGAGGGACCGGGAACCGATGGGTTCAAGTTCAGTCCGTCTGTATTCCCCGATCAAGACGAGTCCTATCGTCGTGTCTACCGAACCGGAGAAGATGGTCCTAGACGTCCAAGACTTAAGTGAGAACCTCGGGAAGACGAAAAGGAGTAGTGTTAGGAGAAGGAACAACAGAAAGAGAGAGGAAGGACGAAGGAAAGGAAAGAGGTCCGAACTCAGTAAAAACGAACCTTTACTATCTCGACCTCCCGGAATGTCAGTGTCTACAATCGGGTCTCTCCAACAAACCCAGTGTGTTCCAGTGTGTCGTACGAACATCGATCTTCGGTCCGGAGGATTGAAAGTCACCTCCCGAGGAAGAAGATCGGGGAAGACGAAAAGACAGGGACCTACACAAATCTGTGTTGTGAGGGTCGAGTCGGATAGGGAGCACTTACCTCATAAAGTATGATTGTACATTGACTAACAGTGTCCGTCCGAAGTTCAGAAAAGGAAGGGTTCTTTGTCTATTTGGTTTGAACTTTGTTTCCTAAAGTCTATACTATGTACAACTCCCCGTCCATCTTTTAGGGTCGGAGAGAATGGTCGACTGGAGACCACCAGAGTTAAGAAAACCTCCAGACTTACCCCGAACAGAGGGACCAAGTACGAAACTTTCCGGAGAAGGGGGAGGGACGGGTGGGGACCGGACTCAGGTGATACCGTAAACTGAGAAATTTCTCCCATCGAGGACCCTGTCCGTCCTCCGATATCCCGATGTCGTCTCCCGGGTCTGGGTCTCACCCCAGACCTTCCTCCTTCGAATCCATGGGGTCCGACGGGACGAGACCCTTTTCCCACTTACGAGTGGCTGTAAGTCGTAAATTATTTCAGTCAAATTCCCCCACCCCGACTCTGAGGTCGTGTGTCTACCCCTCCGAACGATCCTCAGTCAGACAACTCTAAAGCTCTCGAACAACTCGAATCAGAGACTCGACCCGCAGTCCCTAGGTTGAACCTCCCAACGCAAACCAGGAACCTTCCCAAGACACCACCGTTTCGCTCTACTTCACTCATACGGGGACGAGGGTCTCCTCATTAGGTTATTTTACGTAGAAAGGACCTTTCAGTACGGAGTCTGTTAGGCTTTAGGTCACCCAGTACTGAAGAGTTTATAAAGGTTTGGGTAAATTGGTGTCATCCAGTATGGATTAAAGAGAGTCTCAGAGGTCCCGAGTCACCCACTCAGATGATTCCATCGGGCCATAAGGAAGGTCGGGGGTCGAGGGGTTAGGAAAAGTCTAGACAGGTCCTCGGTCCTTTCTTCGTCTTATGACTATTAAGTTCTCGTCCTCGTTAGTCCCCCAAACGAAACACCCCGACCCACCGGGTCCCGACTCGAACTCCCCGGATAAACAAGAACCCTTCGACCGCTCCAAAGAGAGACCGTCGTGCTAGGGTAGAGACCGTCCAGACGTCGTGACGCGAACGGACTCTTCCCGAACAAGTACCCACTTAGAATCCGTGACACCCCACCCCACCCCGGTGTCGATGAGACGGGTACTCGT
Organism: Capra ibex; assembly: GCA_006410555.1. Classification (NCBI taxonomy): domain Eukaryota; kingdom Metazoa; phylum Chordata; class Mammalia; order Artiodactyla; family Bovidae; genus Capra; species Capra ibex. Next base: position 30,179,976 of record SJYO01014747.1, read on the forward strand.
TTAGGTCAGGATTCCATGTCGGTCACGGTCCCGTAAGCTCTTTACGGGAGCACCCGTTGGACAGTTGGTGTCGGTAGAGTAACCACTATGAGTAGTGATGGACTTCCCCTCCCGTACAGAACCGTCCTGAGTGATAAGGGGAATCTGGCCCCGTAACTCTACCCCGTTCTCGAAGTCGACCGTGACTCGTCTTCGACTCGGACCCAGAAGACTGATGGTCGGTCCTTCATCCTGGGGGACCTGTCAAAAATAGTCCCAGGTCACTGAGACCTCCACCCTATCGACAGTCTGGGTGGTGGGCTCGGGGTTCTTCGAGGGGGTACCCCTAGTGAGTGCCCGTGCAGACACCGCTGGTACAACCTTCCCACGGCGTTCGGTATAAGAACAAGGACGTCGGCACACCGGTTCAGGACGAAGAGAGCAGGGGTCGCGGCTCGACTCAGGAGATTGATATCTGTACTTCTCCGTATCTACCTCTTGGTGATCCGTCGTCCCGGGGAGGGACTCTCGATCCTGTTGGATGGACTCGGACGAGAAACCCCTTTTTCGTTTTGGGACCCAGTACACCCGATCGATGGGAGGAATCTCTGGAGTCCCACTGTTCTCACCCACTTCTCCCTGATTCACTGTCGAACTGACACCGACTACCTAGAAGAGAATCAAGGTGGTCGTCTGACTCGAGTCTGTGATAATGTTACTCAGGTTGGTTAGGAGGTGGTGCCGCGAGGTCGGGAGGAATATGCATGCCCTTTGGGACAGAGTGGAGATGGTAACAGTACGCAACTCGGGGGTTTGAGGAGTAAGTGACTCGGGGTTTGGACCAGTGTGTCCCTCGGGACTAGGACTAGTGTTTCACTTTCACTTTCAGCGAGTCAACACAGGTTGAGAAACGTCGAGGTACCTGACATCGGATGGTCCGAGGAGACAGGTACCTAAAGAGGTCCGTTCTTATGACCTCACCCATCGGTAAGCAAGGGAAGAGGTCCCCTAGAAGGACTGGGTCCCTAACTTGGGTCCAGAGTGGTGGTTCCATCGGGGGAACTAGTGTTTACCTCGGGGTTGATAGAACTGTGTGTCTAGGGTCTGGGAGGAGTGTTTGACTCGGTGGTGGGACTAGTGTGTGCCTCGTACCTGTGTCAGTATGTAGTGTGAGCCTGGGACCAGGTTTACCTCGGGTCTGGGACCTATGTCTAACTTGGGACTGGGAGGAGTAACTCGGGTCTGTACCAGTGTGTCCCTCGAGGCTGGGACCCACTCGTGACTCAGGACTCGGACCAGTGTGTACCTCGGAGGTGGGAGGAGTGTGACTCGGGGTTGGGAGGTTTGTGTACCTCTGGACTGGGAAGTATGTTCCTCGGGGTTTGGTCCAGTGTTTGCCGCGAGACTGGGGTCTACCTCTGACTTGGGACTCGGAGGAGTGACTCGGGTCTGCACCAATGTGTCTCTCGGGACTGGGACCTGTTTGTGACTCGGGTCTAGGGCCAGTGTATACCTCGGGGCTGTGACCAGTATATGTCTCTGGACTGGGAGGTTTGTGTGTCTCGGGGGTGAGAGCTCCGAAATGTGTGCCTCGGAGTTGGGAGGAGTGCGGGACTCGGGGTTGGGAGAAGACTGTACACCTGGACTGGGACCAGTGGCCACCTCGGGGTCAAGAAGAGTGTCTCGGGATTGGCAGGACTTTGTGTTTAGGACGAGTGTTTCGTTCGGAACTGGGAGAAGTGTGAACCTCAGGGTTGGAGGAGTATGTCCCTCAGGGCTGGGATCGTTTGTGGCTAGTCGTCACGGCCTGTGTGTGTCTCGAGACTGGGACCAGTGTGGCCCGTAAGGGTGGGACCAGTACGTACCTCTGACTGGACTCGGGATCGGATGAGATTACACGTCGGAACTGGGACCAGTGTTTCCCTTGGGGCTGAAAGAAGTGTGTGACTCGAGACTGTGAGGAGTGTGTCCTTCAGGTCTGGGATCTGGTTTTGACTAATGACTCTATGGGCACAGTAGGTCGTCAACTCTTAGACGAAACGTTGCGTCCCCTGCGTCCGCTCGATTCGAGGGTGTACGGAGCCCCGTTGATTCGAGCACACGGTGTTGATGACTCAGGTACGAGAGGTGTCGATCTCAGACACGGGACGTTCCTTTCTAGGGCGTACTGTGTCACTCCTGGGGCACGCGACGTCGACTCCGGGTTGCGTCGGCTTATTATTTATAATCTTTATTTCGGTAGGTAGTGGTTGGGAGCTGTGTGTGTCTCGGGGGTGGGACTAGGGTGTGCTTCGGAACTGGGAGGAGAGTATGTCTCGTGACTGGGGTCAGTGTGTGGTCCGGGACCAGTGTTTTCCCTCGGGGGTCAGGACCAGTGGTACCTGGGGACTGGGACCTAAGTCTAACTCACGACTGGGATGTGTATGTGTGACTTGGGTTTACAGCAATTTATCCCTCAGGACTATAGATTTATGTCCCTCGGGGTCAGGACCAGTACTTAAGTCAGGACTGGGAGGAGTGTGTACGTCGGGACTAGGAAAAGTTTGTGTCTCGGGGCTGAGACCGGTGTTTACCTGGGTTTGGGAGGAACTTGAACCTCAACTGGGAGGAGTGTGTGCCTCGGGGTCGGGAGGACTTGATATCTCCGCCTCGGTCCAGAGACTGACGCACCTCTGAGGGACCGGACACTCTGGGGAAGCGGAGTGGATGGACCGAAAGGTCCCTGTTCTAGGCCGAGACTCGAGCAAGGTCGAACCGGTCCTCCAATTTGAACAGACTTAATGACCGTTCCTCTAGGACACCCGTGTCGTCTTTAACCGTGTACCAGGGGCAGCCCCCGACGTCGACACACTCGAGCCCTCCGGTCCACTACGACTCCCCCTTTAGTCGGTCCAGGTTCGAGGTTCAAGTCGAGGGTCACGTCTCGGGGCCGACAAGAGAGTCAGCACAGGCTAAGAAACGTCTTGGAGTCTGAGTCCCGGTTTCGGGGACAGGTCCCAAAGTGTGAATCGTACACCGAAAAAAGTGTCGACAAGAGGGGTGTATAAAACTCACATACTTTAAAAACATGTAGTTAATTTTTACATTTTTATATGATCCCTCCCGAAGGGACCACCGAGTCCCCACTTCTTGGGTGGACGGTCACGTTTCATGAGCTCAAACTGGGGACATAGACCTTTCTAGGATGTACGAACCTTCGTTGATCCGGGTACACGGTGCTGATAACTCGGACGCGAGATCTCGGACCCTCGACGTTTATGACTCGGGGGCACGGATCTCGGGTACGAGACGTCGTTCTCTTTGGTGACGTTACTCTTCGGGTACGTGGTGTTGCTTCTCATCGGGAACGAGTGACGTCGACCTCTTTCGGGTGTGTGTCGTTGTTTCTGGGCCGTGTCGGTATTCATTTACTCATTTAGGAAAAATTCTTTTTTACACAATTATGATCCCTCGTGATCCAATCACGTGTCTTCACTTAGAACTCGACCACCCCCCACCCAGAAACATTTCATTTCCTAGGCAAACATTTCACTCCCAAGGGACAGAAGGCGCGAAATGGACCTACAGGTGTGTAGCTCCCACGAAAGTTTGTCTTGAGTGGACGTTTAGGACCCTACTTCTCTTTTTGAGACGACAAGGGTCGGGTGGACCGAACATTAAGGTTTACAAGTCAGAGACCCAAACGTATTTCGTGTCTGTGGACGTTGTCGGAGCCCTCCTCCCTCCCCGGTCCCTGTGGGTGGACACGCCCGTCCCACGGGGACCTCACCGGGCCCCGAAGACAGAGAACGTCCGAAAGACGGTCCAGAGAAGAACGAGGGTTGAGGGGTCCCAGGTGGACCTTAGTCCCTTTCCCGAGAGGTTCCGACATGATTAGGGTCCTTTACGAGGTCCTACCTCAAGACTCTCGGGACACACCTCGGGTGACGTCCGGTCGGTCACCGTTTACCCGAGTCCCCAGTCGATCCCCGAACGAACGAGAGGGTCCTATGATCTACTCCCATTCCCACTTCGAAAGTCTGAGCATCACAAGAGGTCCCCTTTTCTCGGTTCCGGGCTCTCGATCTCTGAGAGGTCTCTAAGGTCCGTGTGACTTCTGGGACCCTTTGGATCGAGGACCAGACCCCGAAACGGAGCCTAACACACCACTCGCCAAAGACCCGTGGACCACTGGACCCATCCGTCCGGCTCCTGGTGCGAACACGACCACCGAGAATGGCCGTCCCGAACGCCGACGTCTTACTACCCCCGGCTGACCACCACCAAGAATAGGTCGAGACGGGCGTCAGAGCTCAAAAGGCACTCGTCGTGACTCATCTGCAGTTGTCCGTCTAAGAGCGGGCATCCTGGGTCTCCTTCCGGTCTCCGGGTCTCGTACCCCTTCGGACACTTACACCGGTATCTACACGTACTCTATCCGAAAGGACGGAGGCACCCGGACCGGGTTAGACGGAGTCACAAAAGGAAGAAAGACGAGCAGGAGACGAGGGGTCGGACGATACCGAGGGATGACGGTCACTCTAGTCCAGGTGTGCGGAGGTCTCCGGTAGCAAGATCCGAGCAATCTTAGACTGGACCCACTAGAGGGATTAGTGACGGGGTGGGAAAAAGGACCCAGACAAAGTCGAGGAGTAGAGATAGAGAGGAGGAAAGAGACGAAGACCGTAGGAATGAGGGACTCGGTCCCGGACCGACAAAGGAGAGGGTTCTAACGGAAGAGTAGAGAGTACGATTGGAGTCCCAAGGACTTTCCGCCCGAGTTGAAAGTAACAAAGAATTTCCGGAAGTTTTTACGGGGGAAGGGTGACTGTGGAGGTACGTCACTTCCGACAGTGTCCCGACCCGAATGCCCCCAGGGGTTACTCCACCGTGTCTTTAGGAGACGAACCCGACTGGACTAGGGCACACTGGACCAAGAGAAGACGAGTAATCTCGACGGAGCCTACCCGTCAAGACCTACCGAAAGCAATTGTAACTACCTCTTTCGTTTAGTACCTGAACTGGTTTTATAAAAAAAAAGACAAATAAAATATCTTCGTCTGAGAGACTTCTATGTCCCTCTACTCGTATATTAAACTTCCCAGGACCTCAATTCTTCAACCCTTGACGACGGACCTTTTCGGGGCGAAACGTCCATCGGGTAGAGACAAGTGAACTCAGAGTCTCGACGAAGACCTTCCAGTCTCGGAGAAAGATCGTACCAAGTGTACGACACAGGGGAGGGAACACAACTCCCCGAGGGACCGTCCTCTTCTCTCAAGTCCCCCGGAGACCTTCACGACTCACAGACTTACTTACCCCTTGATCGTGGGAGACCCGTCAAACTTCCACGACGACTTTGACTCTCCGAGGTTCTTCCGTTCCGGAGGTCCCCGCCCTGCTGTCGACCCCTCGTCTGAGTGCGTACGACCCGAAAGGGACGCCGAACAGGACGTCCCCGAACGGGGAGAACGCGTCGAACAGGAGGTCGTGAACGAGGTAGAAGAGCTAGTGGACCTCCCGTCTCGTGTTTCCGACCCGACCGGGGCCCCGTGGTGTGGAAGGGGAGTTACCGGTCCAGTCCGTTGGACCGGAAAGACTGTGGACGGAAGAGGACCACGGAGTGCCAGAGGAGATCGCGGAAGTAGAAGACGTCGAACAGGACCATCGCGAAGTCGTCGTGTCGGACACCGACGACTCGGACCACATCCTCCTCGTCGAGGAAAAGAGCTAGTAAGAAGACTACCACCCCCCGCCCCCTTCTCTCCCCTCTCTTCCCCCTTGTCCCCACGGGGACCGGGGCTCCCAGATAGGATCGGGGGAGACGAGTCGGGACCGGGGGACCGGGGATACAGGGAGAGGGAAGATGAAAGTCTGTGAGGGAGGACCCGTGGGAAGGGGAGACGTGAGACTCGGGACCGAATGATCTTAGTCAAGTAAGACGTTTGCGACGTGGAACAGGGAGTCGAAGAAGTACAGGTCGAGTGAGTCGTCGTCAAAGACGAAGTACCTACGATCACCACCACCTCCTCGGCCGAGTCCCTCCTCCGTGGAGGGTTAAGTTTAACCTTATGAACTCCCACCCGTCCACCCCTCCCGTCTACAGAGAGTCAGGACCCCGAACTCTGTCCCGACCTGAGAGTTAAAGGAAGGGGCCTCTCTGGGGTCTGAGGATAACTAATCGGGCACAGGGCGTCGTGTGTGTGGACCCTCTCCGGGGGTGGAGGGACAAGGGATCGACCGGACGTGCGGGAGTGGGTCCAAGACCCGGAACAGTCCCGACCGACTGAGGAGAAGATGGAGGAAGACCCGGTCGACCGAAGAGTCGTACGCCAAGAGACGGAGGTCCTGCGACCAGACAAAGGCGTCACTGTCCTACAGGAGACGGTAGAAGACGTACCGGGCGGCCATCAACAAGTAGAGGACGCCTGGGGCCTCGAGTCTCGACTTGGGGGTCGGGGTGACACCGACGGTGGGTTATAGCTGTAAGTGTGAATCTCCAGTCGCCCAGTGAGGGCTCCGGTTTCTTGTCTCTCTTAAGGTTCGACACGGGAGTTCAGAATCGTTGAGGAACCTCCCCACCAGTACTGACCCAGAAGTGGGGAGGACCAGTCACTCTTGTCGACACATTTACACGAGAAGACCCCCGAATGTAGAAAAGTACTCTACGGAAGATCCCCCCTGGGTCCGGAGTCTGTGGTAACTCCTTCGGGGACTTACTACCTGTGAACTTTTCGAGACCCGGTCGAGAGGTCCCGGACCGATTTAAGCCCGGTAAGAGTGGAAGAGGAAAGAGGAAAGAAAGAAGAGATTAGGGAGAAGAAACACAGTGACTCTTGGGTTCCTTCTGAGAGAGACTTTAGAGGGACTTCCGGGGAACCCTCGACGGGGACCCGTGGTCGGAGGGTTGGTCGGGTCCCCAGAACTTCCCTGGGTTCCATTCGGACCCTCTGGGTCTATTCCTGAGTCCCAGTCGCGACCCTAGGTCGATATCCTAGGTCCTATACTCCACCCCGGTCCTACGGTCCGAGACAGTAATCCTATCCTAATTGTCGTTATGATTATAGACCACAAGTGACTCGTAAATGGTACAAGATCCAGTCCGGGCGGAGGAAGTAAATCGGACACTCCTACCCAAGAGAATAGTAGGAGTAAAATGGCTACTACTTCTGTTCCGTGTCTCTCCACTCATCGGACGAGTCAGTGTTTTGATTACTCGCCGTCCCAGTCCCAGACTTTAGGTCCGGACGACCGGGAACTTAGGAACAAGAATTCGTGACACGTTAGGACAGTGCTACGGGGTATATCCCTTTGAAGTGTTATAAAACTCTTCACTACTTTTATCTAATAATGTTTCTTAATACAAAAGTTGAACCCTTTTTTTAAGTACAAATGGGAACACACATTGTATCCTCTTAAGTATCCAATATAAATGTGATAAACAAAATATTAGTCTTTAAGGAATGACAATAAATGTTTGTGAAAACACTTCCATCGAAGAATTTATATTTGTCATGTTGTTTTATCTTTTCTCTCTGAGTTTTGCACTTCGGTCTTTCCAGGCGTCTCCCCCTCCTCCCTCCGTGATCCAACCCCCACCTCGTCCTCCTCCCTTCGTTCCGGTCCCCCTCGAACACCGGACACCGGAAGGACTCTGACACGTCCGGAACGTCCGCCCCCCCACCCCCGAGGTCGGTCCTTCCCCGAGGGTTCAGGAGTCCTTCGTCTCGAGCCAGGGGTTGAGGGTGGACCCGGGGTACGACTGACCCCTATACCGGACCGAGGGTCAGTGACGGAGGTTGGACAACGTACCACCCGACGACCGAAGGGTCCCGCCCCAAAGGTCTGTCGTCCCCGAGTAGTCTATGGTGAACAGTGGACGACGACAGATCGGAAGACCGATCTGACGGAGACTTACCACGGTCGCGACCCAGACAGAGGGGTCGTGGACGGGGTCAGTTCAAAGTCCAGAACCGAGGACATCTAGACGGGTAGACCACGGGAGTCTGTCGATGCAATTGATCCTGAGAGTCGGGTCTCTGACGTGGGGGAGTCCCGAAACACCAGCCCGGGGTCCGTCATCGGGTCGAACCGATGACTGAGTGACTCACTCGAACCTGTTCGGGGAAGTAGTACGACTCGAAGTCCAAAGAGACCGTCCTCCTCGTACCTCAACGACGTTCCAGTCTCAAGTCCCCGAGACGGAGTCCGTCCGTCCGGAACCTCCGTCGTCAAGGGTAGGGTGGGGTAGTGACAAGATCATGGTCGAAATCAATTGTCCGGTCTGGGGAAGGAGAAGCAGGAACGATGGGAGTCGGACCCAAGGGAACGAGGGAGGAGACGACACGAGATGTAGAAGTTACATATCGTCGGGGAACTACCTGTCCCCAAACCCTCCGAGTCATCTGGTAGTCCTCCTTAGTGTACTGTAAAAACTTTTTCTTTTAAGTAGAGAGGAAAGGGAGGGATCGGATCAAGTGCGAGAAGAGTACAGAAGAGACTTGTTAATGTCGTCATAGGTTCACCCAAAGGAACTAAATCTTAATAGAAAATCTCTTTTGTGTCGAACAGGTTCTTTTGTTCAAGTTCCTACGAGGTGTGCGACGTTACACACTAAAATAAGATCCTTTACGAGTCAGAGACCTATGTCCGTCGCGAATGTTCCTTACTGGATCTAAGTTAACAAGACTCCGTCTCTACAGGTGTGACATAAAAATTCAATTTTTTTTATTTCATCGTTACACCGTTTAATTATACTAGCGTAGGTGTTGACCATACACATGCACACTTACGTACACGCATGTACACACGTACTCTCGTATGTATGTCTACATATCATTGTCATCATTGACGAGTCAAACCCTTCCTTTTCCTTGTGAACGAATTAGAGACGTAAAAAGATTCTTAAATAAGTACAACAAGTAGATTAATTTTTATTAAATTTGGCTTTATGTAACTTCCGATATGGTACAAGTGTCTCACTTTCTGCTTTACAAATTCCTCAATCAAGAAGGAATGTGACTAAGTATCTGAGTTACATAAAAGTTAATTCTAGTATTGGGAGAACATATACACCTCTTTGTCTACTTGACCAAGATTTATTTTATTTCTTTATTTTTCTTGTTCATAACGGTTTTACGAAAACTTCTCTTTGTCCACCCTTCTGAACGACATAGTCGACAGTTCTAAATACTATTTCGATGTCATTAATTCTGTCCCATTATATTGGCGTTTTAAACTGTTCGTCCGGTTTCGTACTCTCTCGGGTTTATGTCTAGGTGCGTATATACCTGGGAATTGTATACTACCATGATGTCCCACCATCCCTTTCCTGTCAGTAAAATTATTTTCCACGACGTAGCTAACTATAGATAGACCTCTTTTCCCTTTGAACTGAGGATAATGTATGGTATTAATTTTTATTTAGGGGGGGGTTTTTTAGGTCTCCCTGACATCTAGATTCGCATTTTCCACTTTGTTATTTCGGAGGTCCTCTGCTCCTATTCTTGTAGAAATACTTGAACCCCATCCCTTTCCATAAAGTTTTGTCCTATAGAGGTTTTTCCCCTCTGAAGGGAGTACCAGGTCACCAACTCTACGACCGGAAGTGGTGACACCTGGGTCCAAATTAGGGACCAGTCCCTTGATTCTAGGATGTTCGGTGTGTCACACCGTTTTTTTTGTTTTGTTTTGTTTTGTTTTGGGTTTTGTTGTTTCTTTTGGGGTTTGGTTTTATACGGTTTTTTCGTGTTTAGTCCTATCTTTTCTAACTATTTAACCATGTAAATTTAATTCTATAACATAAGTACATTTCTGTAATAATTGTCCCACTTTACGCGTTCTTTTCACCCTCTTCTATGAACTTTCTTTGTGTTGGTTTCTACTCGAGTATAAGTCTATATTTTTGATGAGGGTCCGAAGAGACCACCAAGCCACCATTTCTTAGGTGGACGGTTACGTCCTCTGTGTCCAAACTAGGGATCAGGTCCTTCTAGGGTGTACGACGTCTCGTTGATTCGGAGTTGACAACTCGGACGTGGGATTTAGGGCCCTTGGCGTTGATGGCTTTGGGTTCGCGGGATGTCGGGTGCGAGGTGTTGTTCTCTTTGGTGGCATCTCTCTTTGGGCACTTGGTGTTGATGTCAGTAGGGACGACTTTCGTTGATCTCTGTTGAGACGTGTCGGTGATCCTGGGTCGTATCGGTTACTTATGTGTTCTGTATTTATTTATTTTAATATTTTTTCGTTGAGGGTGTTTAGTTGTTCTCTTTCTGTCTGATACGTTCTCTTATTGTCCGTTCTCTAAACTTGACCGGGAGTTGTTTTATTCGGTTATTCGTAGCCTTAGTCACCGGTGGGAGTAATCAGGAAATTTTGGTTTTTCTAAGACGATATGCGACGGTGTGACTGATTTTGTTTTTGTTTTGTTGGGACTCGTATGGTTTATAACCACTACTGCATCGTGTTCATCTCGAGAATCAGGGACGACCCCCTTGCCCTTCACGGTGGTAGGAAAGTGTCTAGACAAGTCTTTGACCTAGGATAACTTCGGCTTACGGACGTATCGGTTACCAGACCGTTAATATGAGGACTCATATATGGTGGGGGGTTTTACGTGTACGCTTACGTGGTTCTTCGACCAAATTCTTGTAATGATCATCATAATAAACATTATTAGAATTTGACCTTTATTGTGTTCATGGGTAGCGTCATCTTACCACCCTCTCAGTATGTCATTCTACGATGTGTCGTTGTGTTTACTTACTTACCACCAGTACCTTTTGGTATACCTCCTTAGAGAGTTTGATTGACACTCGTTTTCTTCTTTCTGTGTTTCGGGGATGAGATGTTAAGGTATGTCTGAAAGAGATTTTCGTTCATGTGAAACTGCTCAATTTTTAGTCCCATAATCTAGGGGAGCCCTTCCATCTCTCTACTACTCCCGTACTCCCTCGAAGACCCCACGACCCTCACGAGAAGAACTGGACATCCTGGACATCCCCCAATGTACACACACAAGTGGAACGCTACTAAGTAGGGAACATACGTAAATACAAAACGCACAAACAAACTTACCCACAACATGAAGTGTAATTTTTCAATTTTTGCAAATTACTTAATTTTTTCTTTCCTTTAGGACCAGTTGAAGTAAATTTATGTCCTTCGGAGGTGTAAAGGTGGGGAAACCTCTAGTAGGACCAAAAGTCGTTATCACCCCAGGAAAGGACGGGACTCGAAACCCACGAGGGACACCCGGGACCAAGACCCGGGACTAGCGTCGGAGAGGTGGGACACTCCGAATAGGTCAGGACAAACCCTCTTTACCGGTCTAGACGAGATGGAAGGACCGTCCCGGGAGACTCTCGTTCGTCCGGGTGCGACTGGGAACAGCTCCCGGATTTCCTACGGAGTCTTGTAGGATACTCTGAGTCTAATTAAGTGCAAAGGGTAACGGACGTTTACACTTCGCTCGGAAACGTGGGTCTGGGACGATTTTGGACACGAGAAACGTGGATGACCTAACTCCGTCCGACCCCGAAGTGGGTCTCCCTTCTTCTAACCCTAGGACGGAACTGTCATCGACTCAGACAAATGTCTTTAACTCCCCGTGACTAACCCCAACACCGGTCGTGTCCGTGGCCACAGGTATACTACAGGGTTCCAGGGTCCCATGGGAGACAGGGACTACGGTTCCGACGGACCGTACCTCTACCTTCTTCCCGTAGGGGTCGGACGAGGAGTCCCTCGGTCTTCACGGGTCCAGAGGGACGCAACCCTGTCCACCCGTACGTCGGACGAATCGTGTCACTCTTTTGACGACCGGACTAGGGTAACGACGAAGTGGTCGAAGAGGAAGTCATCCAGGACGAGTTCCATCCCCCCGTCGCTCTCTCCGCGACCCGTCCCTTCTTGGGACGATCTACGACTCCAGACCCATGGAATCAGATACACACACGCCTACCCCTCCCTACTCTAGTAGTGCCGACACCAAGTCTTACTCACGGACTCCAAACCTCGTCGAAAGAAGGACGGGACGAAGTTGAATCTCCGTTTTAGATTCCGAACCATAAGTTCCGGAGAATGTTCGGTAGGGGAATACGGGTAGTTGGGGCGGGAAGGGGAGGTCGTGAGGATAGAGGGGGAAGTGTAGAGATGAGTCCGACTTGATAATTATAGACGTCTCTTGGAGAGGGGGTAAAGGTGATGGATTAGAAACTAGAAAATATCAGGTGAGTCATTAAACATCAGATTCCCTGATGTTCCTCTAGTTTGGTAAGTCAGGATTTCTTTTAGTTAGGCCTCGCAAGTAACCTTCCTGACTTCGACTTCGACTTCGAGATTATAAAATCGGTGGACTACGCTTCTTGACTGAATAACCTTTTCTGGGACTACGACCCTTTCTAACTGCCGTCCTCTTCCCCTACTCCTACTCTACCAACCTACCGTAGTGACTGAGCTACCTGTACCCAAGTTTCGAGGCCCTCTACCACTTCCTGTCCCTTCGGACCGCACGACGTTAGGTACCCCAGCTTTTCTCAACCTGTACTAACTTACTTGTTGTTGTTGTCATTAAACATTAACGTACTCCTGACCATCACACACACGAGGACTCACACGTACACACACGAGGACTCACACGTACACACACGTGGACTCACGTGTACACACACGTGGACACGTGCAAACGCACCTCCCTCAGGACCCCTTCCCCGACACTGGAACCGGACGGGGTGCCCAGATTAGTCGAGGAGAAGAATAACCCGAGTGGGAAAGATTACGAGATAATGGAGAGTGAGTCCTCAGAACCCCCACTTGTTTCAAGATAAGAATTGTGGGGAGGAGAAACTGTTTCTTGCTCTCTACTCCAGGTCTCCTTCCCTTTTTTTCTTTACCTCCTGTCACACCGAGGACGACTTTACCCCTCCGGAATGTAGTCGGTGTACCGACTACCCAAGAACCCCTTAGGTAGGGAGCCTCCAATCGGGATAACTCGAAGGTGTCCGGGGTGGTGGTGGGGGTCGGTTTAGAGGGGACCTCCCCACCTCTCCCTGGACCGGGACCTAGTGGGCGGGAGTCCGAGATGAGAACGGCCGAAGGAGATAGGGTCCCCTGGGACTCCCCGCCGTTGGAGGGAAGGAGAGGTTGAGGTGAGTGGGGGTGTCGACTCGACACGAAGAGCTGCCGTCGGGACTGGAGAGGTTTGTCTAACCCGACCCGAGGGCCGAGTCCCGGTGCAAGACGCAGTGTCACGTCGGAACTCTTTTGGGTCCTGTGGTGCTGGGTCTAAGGACACCACACGGACGGGAGGTGAACGGGGGAGGGGAAGGTCGAGGGTCCGACGAGACGACACCCCCAACACCCGTCCTGCAGTCGGAGTGAGGATAGAGAGACCCGGACGTGTAGGAGATCCCTGTTCCTGAGATGGACACGGGTTGGGACTCACGGGTGACATGGGGGAGTGGGTGACCCTGGGGTCGAGAGACTCGTCGACTGCACTCTCCGTGGTCCACCGGGACCCAAGTATTGAGGGGACGATGTCCCACAACCACCGGAAACGACGTACGTGGAGGAGAGACCGGGACCTTCCCACCATTGATACGAGACTCGGAGTCACAGGAGTAGACACCTTACCCTTTTATCAGAGTAGAGTTCGCTACCGACACCTTAGTCCTTCACACTACTCCCGGACGGACCGAGACCATATATCCGACGGACTTCTGTGGTGTAGGGTAGAAACAAAAAAACCGGTAAAACCGAACACCCTAGAGTCAAGAGACTGGTCCCTAACTTGGACCCGGTGTCGTCACTTTCGGACCCTAGGATTGGTGATCCGGTGATCCCTAGAGGGAGATGGAGGGTAGAAACATGGTGAAAACTATTGGATGTTTGACCTATGTTTCATCTTTAGTGGAATGTGCATAATTCTCGTCCACTCTGTTACTCCTTAATAACCTGTATCTACTTTTTTTTCATAGACACACTATCGGGACTCATGGTTCAGGTCTTCCATACTAATAGACTGACGAGGGTAAAATGTCTTCGACTCCGGGTCGTAGGTGGAGTCGGAGGGAGTGGAAATTATTTTCTCCTCCCCACCACCACTAGAAAGTGTTTTCGGACTTCTCCCGTTACGAACGGGGAGAGGGGGTGTTTCTTGAAAAAATGCCACCTTAGTCTCCGTGAAGTCGGTAAACTCCAACAAGTTTATAGGGACACCGGTGTTGGTTGATACAACCGGTTTCACTGTCACTTTCAGCGAGTCAGCACAGACTGAGAAACACTGGGGTACCTAATATGTCAGGTGCCTTAAGAGGGCCGGTCATATGACCTCACCCATCGGAAAGGCAAGAGGTCCCCTAGAAGGGTTGGGTCCCTAGTTTGGGTCCAGAGAACGAAACATCCGCCTCAGAAATGGTCGACTCGGTGTTCCCTTCGGGTTCTTACGACCTCAACCATCGGATAGGGAAGAGACCGCTCAGAAGGACTGGGTCCTTAGTTTGACCCCAGAGGATGTAACGTCCGTCTAAGAAATGGTTGACTCGATAGTCCCTTCGGGTCCATGCGGAATATGGAAGTGACAAGTCTACCCCTTCTCCTCCGTTCTTCCGCCGTCACACGGGTTCCAGCGTCTTTGAGTCAGTATTTCGGAACTGACCTTCGTCGAGTCGTTTGTAGGTCAGTTTGTCGTGAACGACTCACGGTGTACACTCGATACGACCCCGGAGTCTCGGGTCTTCTCAGGTCTGACAAGGTCCTTGCACTACCCGAGGGGAGATGTGACTCCTCCACCGTCCTTCACGGACACTGTCTCCCTTTGAGTCTCAGAATAAGGTCAGAGCCCCGTCCCACCTCGTCCTTCCGAAGGACCTCCTTCACTAGTAGACTCAACTGAGAACCCTTACTCGAGAGACCTCCACCTCTCTCCCGAGAGGGCCGTTTCCGCACATGTGACGAGTCAGCTAGTCAGTATGGACTGAGAAACCTTGGGGTACCTGACATCGGACGGTCCGAAGGGACAGGTGCCCTAAGAGATCCGTTCTTATGACCTCGCCAACCGGAAAGGAGAAGGTCCCCTAGAAGGGCTGGGACCTCTACGTCTCAGAGGACGTAGAGAACGTAACCCTCCCCCTAAGAAATGGTGACTCGGGGGACCCCTCGGGGACCCGTCTCCTCTACGACACCGTTTCTGTTCCTCCACTCTCTCTCTAATCCTTGTTTCGTCTACTCTCGTCCCACGTCCCTCCTCTTTATCCCCCAAGTCGACCTCTCCATCAACCCGTCTGTCTTCTGCCGGAACTTCCGGTCAGAGTCCCGGATTCTGAGGTAAGACTTCCGGTACCTTCCCGGATTCGACACCCCGTCCCCGACGGACACTATTCTGGAGAGTCCTACGACTCGGGTCTTCTATTTAGTCCTCTTACTTCCGATTCTTGTCGCTCGGTCCACTTGAACAATCCTGGACATAGTCCCCATCCGTCACCCAGAAGTCCCCTCCTCCGCGCATGTGCCTCATGCCTCCGACTCCTCAACCGGACTCCACGTCAGTCCGACCCACCCTCCATGGACACACCGAAGGTCCACTTCCACTACCACCATTCGATTTCTTAGAGTCGACCTCTATTTCCCCACCCTTCTGTCGGAGGGTCCACACTACCTTTGGAACTGTCCCTCCTCTAAAAGGTCTCAGTCTCCTTCACATCCCACCCCTCTCCCCAAGTTCCTGTTTCCTTTTCCCACCACCACCCTGTCCTCGGAAGTTTAAGTCCCTTTAACGGTCTCCCCATCCTCCTTTTCCCCACCTACGTCCAACTAAACCAGTTCCGGTGTCTCGAAATCTTTCCTCCCCTCTATCGGAAGACGAAACCGTCCAGTCCTTCGTTGTCAATCTTGACCTACACCTTGTTGTCTGACCAAGGTTTATCCTTTTCCTCATGCAGTTCCGACATATAACAGTGGGACGAATAAATTGAATATACGTCTCATGTAGTACTCTTTACGACCTGACCTTCTTCGTGTTCGACCTTAGTTCTAACGGCCCTCTTTATAGTTATTGGAGTCTATACGTCTACTGTGGTGGGAATACCGTCTTTCACTTCTCCTTGATTTTTCGGAGAACTACTTTCACTTTCTCCTCTCACTTTTTCAACCGAATGTCGAGTGGTAAGTCTTTTACTTCTAGTACCGTAGGCCAGGGTAGTGAAGTACCCTTTATCTACCCCTTTGTCACCTTTGTCACAGTCTGAAATAAAAAAACCCGAGGGTTTAGTGACGTCTACCACTAACGTCGGTACTTTAATTTTCTGCGAATGAGGAACCTTCCTTTCAATACTGGTTAGATCTGTCGTATAAGTTTTCGTCTCTGTAATGAAACGGTTGTTTCCAGGTAGATCAGTTCCGATACCAAAAAGGTCACCAGTACATACCTACACTCTCAACCTGACACTTCTTTCGACTCGCGGTTTCTTAACTGCGAAAACTTGACACCACAACCTCTCCTGNAAGTTTTCGTCTCTGTAATGAAACGGTTGTTTCCAGGTAGATCAGTTCCGATACCAAAAAGGTCACCAGTACATACCTACACTCTCAACCTGACACTTCTTTCGACTCGTGGTTTCTTAACTGCGAAAACTTGACACCACAACCTCTCCTGAGAACTCTCAGGGAACCTGACGTTCCTCTAGGTTGGTTAGGTAAGATTTCCTCTAGTCAGGACCCACAAGAAACTTTCCTTACTACGATTTCGACTTTGAGGTCATGAAACCGGTGGAGTACACTTCTCAACTGAGTAACCTTTTCTGCAACTACGACCCTCCCTAAGCCCCGTCCTCTTCCCCTGCTGTCTTCTACTCTACCGACCTACCGTAGTGGCTGAACTACGTGTACTCAAACCCACTTGAGACCCTTAACCACTACCTGTCCCTCCGGACCTCACGACGTCAAGTACCCCAACGTTTCTCAGTCTGTGCTGACTCGCTGACTTGACTTGACTTGAACCTATTACCGTGTACGTCGTTATATCTGGTTGAAAGGGACATCTATTCGACGTTTCGACCTATGTTTCATCTTTAATGGAAGAATTTGTATATTTCCTGACCACACTGTCACTCCTTAATTGCCTTATCCATTCTCTCCTCCAACCCCACCCCACCTCCTTGGGTATGTTATCTTATGATATGTTGTTACATTTTCTCCTGGGTGTCGTGGGGTGTTGGTATGTCTACTGACAGTGTGTATTTCGACTCGTTTACTTGGTATGTGTTTTATTTTGTGCACTGCACTACGAGGAATATCTTTCAATTTTTGTCCCGGATAATCCGGTATCACTACTCCCTCTACATGCCTTCACAACTATTATATTTCTTTATTTCGTTTACCCTGAAGAGACCACCAGGGCACCGACTGACTCGAGGGTCACACCCCTGAACCCAAACTAGGGACCAGTCCCTTGATCTAGGGTACACGCCGGTTGTTTTTTAGGAGTAGGAGGTCTTTTGGGGGAGAGGTAGGGATCCAGAGAAAAGGTGGGACATAGGAGTCGATTCCTACGGTGTACGGTGTTGATTCTGGGTCGTGTCGATTTATTTAAATTTTTCTTTCTTCGTCGTCGTCGTCTCATATTCTGTACTCGCCCAGGTCCCCAGTACAGATCCTCTACTCTTCGTGGTCCCTGAACCCCACGACCACTATAAGGTAAAGATCTGGACTCACGACCAAAGTACCTACAAATGAAATTCTATTAAACCAACACAAATTAAAAAGACAAGTCGTGTTAACAGAGGTACCCCCAACATAAAGTGTTAAATTTTCCCAAAACTATTTTCCACCCCAAAAGATCGAAAGGTTAGACATGTCCTTCGGAGACCCGCCCTGGACTTCCTTTACCGGGGACCACTGGAACCGGTCGTGAGACTCACGGTCCTCCTCCCACACGTCCTCCTCCTGTCTCCTACGCTTTCCTGTCTCCACCGACCCCTATGGCCCATCTTCTCTCTGGACCCCTACCGCTCCCCCAAAAGACCTCCTACTCCTCTGTACGTCCCTCTCCACAAATCCCCAGTACCTAACCTCGTACCCCTAAATCCCGTAACCGCCCCCGAAGTACGAGGTTCCCCTTCCTTCTTAGGACCCCACAGGTCTAGTTTCCACCGTACCCACTGTCCCGAGACGTCCCCCACCTCACCCACGTCTCCCACCCACCCCTCCGGGTCGGTCCCCCACCCAAACGTCCCAACCCGTACGTGGGAAGGTTGAAACGGGAAGGGGCCCCTTGGTGGTTTGTAGACCCAGGGGTCCGGAGTCCCTAGGGACTGACCGTCCGATGGACGTCACACCAGACGGAAACGTCGGTCGTCTCCCGTGAGCGGAAGGTGTCTACGAGACCGAAGCCGGACGTCACCCTTCATACCGGACTCACCCGGGGCACGAGAACCCCTCGTACAGATCCCCACGACAGGTCGGCGTCCGTGTGTGCCAGAAGGGGGGCCATCAGATTGGACGGTAGAGTGTGGAGGACGGGGTCTTGAGATAGATCCTCTAAGACGACTCTTGACGGGTACCTCTGGTCTCTCCACGTCATTAAATGGTCTCCAGTGTGTCGTTTAGGACGAGGAGTCGACCCTGAAGACAGGACTCGGTCGGGGTCCCTTTTACTACCCCAACTCATCCCTCTCTACCCTGAACCCTGTTCTCGGTAAAGTTTCGTGACTTCGCTGGGACTGTATGTATGTGTATGTATCGACTGGTAACACGGTTTCCTTGTCAACTCTCCCTGAACCCACATCAAATTTTGCACATGCGGTGCGGGAGTACGTGTGTGGGGTTTCGGATTTAGAAATGTTCAGGAGGTAGGTGGGTCCTTCTATGTGTTTCGGGTCCAACTGGACATTCCCAGTGCCTCGGAGTACTGTCGTCGAGGGGAAACAACTTGCAGACAGTGACCGGTCCGGGTAATACATGAAAAAGAGACTGGACTCGTTACTCAGACGTTCCCTCCGTAAAAGTCTGGGTTAAACGACTCCTCCTTCGACTCCGGGTCTCACCCTCCTCGACTCACTACACAAGTTCCAACGGGGTGAGAGTCTCCGTCTCGACGTCAAGATGGACCCCACGAGACCCGTAACACCTCCCTCCGACGATACCACGGGTCCTTCGGTTCGGACCCCATCCCAAATGACTCGACGACAGAGGTTCCCCTGTCCTGCTCGACGGTGGGACGGGAACTGGAAGAGGTAAGAGGTTCCTGACCCCGATAGAGGATCCGTTGCTCAGACGGACCCCCACCCACACACGTGTAAGGGAAGTTCGTTCCACAAAATCCTCGGGAATCTTCGACGAAAAAACTCAGTCTCTGTCTTTCCAAGTAAGGATGGGTATGTGGGGGAATGGGACCAGACCGGTCCAGAACCACAAGGACCTGAGGATGTGTTCGTTCCTCCCGGGTAAAGATAAGGGAGTATTAGGGAGACGGACACACACACACACACACACACACACACACACACACACACACAAGTCAGCACAGACTGAGAAGTACTGGGGCACCTGACATCGAACGGTCCAAGGAGACGGGTACCCTAAGAGGTCCGGTCCTATGACCTCACCCGACGGTAAAGGAGGAGGTCGTCTGGAGGGGTCAGGTCCCTAGTTTGGGCACAGAGAACGTAGAGAACATAACCGTCCGTCCAAAAAAAAATGGTAATCCTAGTGAACCCTTCGGGGGCCGGGAACTCTTTGGTCGATTCTGACATCCATATAGGTGGGAAGGGAGTCCTTAAGGGAGACGGGTCTTCCTGTGTCCCTACCCCGTCGGAGGAGGTGACGAGGACCGACTGACCAGACTGGAGACCTCGGAAGACGTCCGTCCGGAGTACCAAGAGGCGAAGAGAATGTAAACCAGAAAGAAACACGAGGGAGTTATGTGTCGGATGGAGAGACTAGTTACTTTCTCCCGATCTTTCCGACACAAGGAGGAGAATAACTTAGATTAGAGGGAGGAGCACATTGACCTACTCGGAGTCTCTGAAACGTCTTACCGTGTAACGTTTCGAGACCCTGAAGAGTCCGGTCCAGTAGTCTTAGAAGTATCGTAGGTGGGAAGGAGGACCTTCGGAACGACAAGGGGGTCTCTTCTTACAGGTGATGGGACTCCACCGGTGCGACACTCCTTCGGGTTTGATTCACACACCCTCTCTCTACGGACGGACCGGGGTCGGAGGGACCCGACCCTTCAGTACCGCCGACCCTTGGGTGTATAGTACCTGACTCTGGTCCGGAGGGACAACACGGAACCGGATCGAGGACTGGGCGTTTTGACTCTTATATTTTCTTCTGTAATGACGAAATTTAAGTCCTACGAATAATACGTCGTTCTCCATTGACCTTGGAAGACGGACCGGAGTCCTCGGGAGGTTACCGAGGTGCACGGACGTATTATTTGAAGGTTGAGTTAAAGTTCCGGTAGACAGTGTCGTGTTGGTATAGTGGACCGGTGATTCAAGTCCCCGGTCGGAAGGACCCGAGGAGGGATAGAGACTTTAGAATGACGAGACAGATCTTCTGTAGGAACTGGAGGTGGGGGTGAGATCGAACCGTAAGGAATGGGATGGTCAGAGACGAATCGAGGACCTTTCACAATCATCAAGTCAGTACAGGTTGAGAAACACTGGGGTGCCAGACAGGTACACTAAAGGGTCCGTTCTTATGACCTCACCCAAGGGTAAGGGAAGAAGTCCCCTAGAAGGGTTAGGTCCCTAGTTTGGACCCAGAGGCCGTGACGTCCGTCTAAGAAATGTCACACTCGATGGTTGCTTCGGGAATCGAACACCTTCTAGGACTGAATGCCTTCCTGGAGAGGGAGGAGAGGTGTTGGAGACCAACGGTAAGACTCAACCCCTTCATCCCAGTCCTTCTGGGGGGGTGGGACGGGGTTGGGACCTCACCACCGGTTCCTGGGACGGTCTAACCAGTAGTAAACTTCCCGTCTCGAGGATATCCAGGGGAGTCCTACAGACTCTCCAGTGAGAATCGATTAGACATCGAAATTCCCCTTTAATTGGTGTAAAGAAAATTTACCTTTGTGAGTCAAACATGTTTAACCACAACAAAGACATCAAGGACTCTAGTCTTCAGACTCGTCCCCTCCGTCCCCTCTCCTGTCTCCAACACGGACTGGTGTCGTCAGTTGTCGTTAAGGCTCTACGACCTGGACTAGACACACTAATAGATATCACAAAAACACCAGAACTTGAAAACGTATACTTAGTTTTCAAAAAAGATGGTACTCGCATTCGGATACGTCTTGAAGTTTTAATTAGGTTCACAACCCAAATACCAGTTAATGGTTATACTGGTCATGAGGAACCACCTAAAGAGGAGAGACTCCGAGATTAACCTATCGGGAATCCTTTAAACAAGATCTTCTTTCTTCAACATCAAGACAGACTCAGTGATAACTAGAATGATCTACCTTGGGTGAACCGGTTAGTTAGTATGACCGAGATTCGTTCTAGAAATTTAAATGAGTCCGAGTTAGTCTCTTTACTGGATTTAAAGTTAGTTTCTTATGTTGGAGAGCTAATAATCCTCCCTGTTGGGGGGGAGTCAATACCCTACCTAAATATGTAGTCCGATAATACCGAATTTAGCTTCCCTGGTGGGGGGGAATACAGTCCCTGTCAATTTAGTATGATTCCTACTAGTCGGATTATTGTGATCCTTTAACCCCGACTACGGAATACTTGTCCTGATTATGTAGTAACGGGAATTTCTATCTCTAACTATGATTTGTCTAACCCAGTCGACTGGTCCCTACACGACCCGTCGTAGATTACCTTCAAGAACCGAATTTAAGAATGAATACTGGAATATTTCGGATGATCAATATAACCCCCTCCTTTACCGTTGGATGAGTTCATAAGAACGGACTTCTTAAGGTACCTGTCTCTTCGGACCACCCGATGTCAGGTACTCCAGAGTTTCTCAGTCTGTGTCGGCTCGTTGATTGTGAGTGAGTGTATAATAATATAAGACGGATAAAATGTTCTAATAATAAAGAACATAAGAGGTCACACACTGTCGATGACTATTCTTACTACCGACCACTGAACTTTACTGGCTGGTCTATTTGCCTAGTTACTAACGTTATCACATCAATGTCTATACCCTTCTTCGTTGTTCTCCCTTAGAAGAGGGCCTGGTATTGTCTAATCAATCTGTACAGGTCTCTGAAGATCCACACAAATTGTCCCAGATCAGGTTATTATCAGGTAGCTCCCTGGATCGTTACCTTAGGGACGGCTGAGTCGTTACTCCTAAAGATGATTTTTAACCAGTACGTTGCGGAGGGTTTGGAACCAGCTTAAATACTTACAGGGATTAGGTCAAGGTACATATCATGTGGGACTTTCTTTAAGTCCCGTTTTTAGTCCTTACTCCGTGAGACACGAGACCCTTTTTGTCGTCTTCTTCGGAAGTCTATCAATCCATGTAAAAGTCCTCTTTTAACATACTTAGGTCTTAGAACGTAGAAGGGGATGAATCTTTTCGTGATTTGGGTGCTTGACTCTATAGACAAGGAGCATTGATTCTCGTCGGAAGATGGCTCTACTCACGAACCACCGTACCTGGGGAAAGAGGTGTCAGTGTATACACGAACGACTGGAGGGGGTGATGGAGAGACTTCCTCGAGGTAGTCTCGATGTTCTCTCCGACAGAGGACTCGATGGCAGGATTCTGGGATGTATTTTGACTTGAGTGTCTAGAGTCGAACACGTTAAAAAAAGGTCAACCACGGAGGTGGGCTGTGGAGGTGTGGAGTCTACAGTCGACTCGGAGGGTTTGTGTTCGTTTAGACACGTTTAATGTCAAGTTTTGTCCAAGGGACTCCCCCTCCGTCAACGGAGAAACAAGTCGGGTTCCAATGTCGTTACTTTGCCTTCCTCACTTTAAAGGAAAGGAAGACAAGAAAGAAAAGGAAGGTCACCGTCGTCTCTGCCGCGGACCTTTCGAAAACACAAGTCGTGTCACTTCGAACCTCCCCACTACCGTTCCGGAACCAACGACTGGGGTTCGAGATTGATCCACCGGGGACGGCTCAGTCGGCCGATTAACTCGTCCCGGACCTGTTACCTCCCCCCACCCCGACCGAACCCCCTCCCCGAAGGACTTCCTACGAGAGAGGGTAAGGGTAAAGGGAAGGGTCCGGAGGGACACCTGGAAGTCCCAAGGCGAGACCTGGGAGGAGGAGGTCCTTCTAGAGGACCCGATGGAGGTAATATGGAGGAGTCCATACCTCTAGTCTCTGGACGGAGAGGATCTGAGTCGAACTCCCACCGGTAACTAGAGTCGGGTCCCTTCAACTCCTTGTCCGTGAGTACCGTAACTACTCGTCTGTTTAGGGACGGGACCGAAATGTCCGAGACGAATGAGAGGTTATTCCTGGGGAAGGGGACACGAGTACAGGACGGTCGGAGGAGGGACCAATCTCGAAACGACAGGGACTCACGAGGTACACCCCACACTCCTCTCGGGACCAACCTCCGGTGTTAGAACCCAAAATTAGATCGGAGACGAGTTTAGTCGACACACTGGGATTCGTTCCGGGACTGGATGAGGTCCAGAGGACTAGACACCCTACCTCTATACGAGGGAGTACCCGGACGAGACCCAAGAACGGTACTTCTTTCTTGTTTCCGAAACCGAGGACCTCAGACTTCCTCTTTCCACAGGGATAGGGTCCGTTCCGTCCGGGGAACCGGATTCCGACTAAGGGGAGGAAAACCTACTGGGGTGGACGGAGACTACGACCCATTCTACCTTCCGTTTTCCTCTTCCCCTGTCGTCTCCTGCTCTTCCAACCTACCGTAGTGACTGAGTTACCCGTACTTAAACTCGTTTAAGGTCCTCTATTACTTCCTGTCCCCTCGGACCGTACGACGTCAGGTATCCCAACGTTTCTCAGACTGTACTGAATTACTGACTTATTAGACGAAACAAGAAGTGGGAGTGACCGGGAATACTCGAGACCGGGATAGTTGTTCTGGAGGACCGGACTGACGGGGTCCGATCGGGTCGGGGTCGGTGAAAGATCCTATATCCCGACCTGGAGGTTCTCTGGTCTCTGTTCGGGACTCAATCGTCCTACGTCACCAGTGAAATTCCCCACAAAGGTCTTCAGGAAGAGAGAAGGGAAAGACCCAAGGGTCCACACCCGAGTCCATCGGACCCGACCCGGACCCTCGGGGTGTCTCCAAGGTCACTGGTGTCCGTAGGTCACCGGTCACCGACACCCCCGGACTAGAAGATCAGGAGGGAGATGGAACGAGACCCTTATGGAAATAACCAACGATCCGTTGTGTGGGGTTGTGTGGACCGACGATCCATTCGGTTGGGTAGGAGGGTCTTGGTCGCCATACCCCCGTCTGAATGTCTCACCGACAAGTCCTCCGGACCCCGTCGGAACCCCCGACCTCCCCTACCTCTGAGACCAAGGGGGTAGAAAGGACGAGCGTCAAGGCAAGGGGTCCTACCCGGGGGTCCCTGGCAACGATGTTGTTCACGGACGGACCACTGATTCGGGACGGGACGCGACCTTCGTCCGTCCGGGTCCCCTGGTGAGGGCGAAACAAGGTCCCATTCCCGTAGACCCACCCCACCGACCTTAGTCCGATCCGAATAAGGAATCGGTCCCTTGACGTTCCTCTACCGTCCTGGACCTTCCCGACACCCCGGTCCTCTGGTCCTTTGCCCGTTCTGGGACTTCCCGAGGTTGGAAGACAGAGGGGTTGGGGTCAGAGTCGTAGGGGGGCGCTGGACGGGAGATACATCCGGAGTCAGAGGACAATCAGAGCGGTAGGTAAGGGTGACAGAGACGGAAAACCAATGGGGCATCGGATCAGAGGGGACAGGAGAAGGGAAATCGGAGGAGGATAAAGATCGGGAGTCAGAGGGAAGAGAGACCGGGAACTTGGGAGTCGTCAGGAGGACGTCACCAGGTCCGGCCCGAATGAAAAGAGGACGTCGACGTATCGCTCCGGATCGCGGGGTTCGGACGGGGGGCCCGGAAGGGTAGAGGCGACAGGACTATCAGACCTGTTTAAGGAAAGGACAATCAAGTCACCTCTGTCGTACCCACCTACAGAAATTTTCCTTGAGGGACCCTTCGTTTACCTTTTGTTTGGGTTTGTTCCGTCGGGTGGTGGATCTTTGCCGGAACCAGAGATTCCGTTTCGGTAGACGATGTTGACGGGAACCGGACCCTGACGGCTCTGTGGGAGGATCCCGAACCGCAAAAGACAGACCGAAACGGGGTTGACTCGACC
Organism: Capra ibex; assembly: GCA_006410555.1. Taxonomy (NCBI): domain Eukaryota; kingdom Metazoa; phylum Chordata; class Mammalia; order Artiodactyla; family Bovidae; genus Capra; species Capra ibex. The sequence continues at coordinate 30,205,253 of SJYO01014747.1, forward strand.
CAGGTCGGACAGATAGAGTCCGTTCGAACCAGGGTTTCGGAGGAGACTACCGGGGTGGGGAGGTAGACGGGGATCGTTCTACAGATGTACTTCGACCCTGAGGTATATATAAACGCGTAGATAAATTATTTACGTACCTCCTTGCTACCCCCAAAGACCCCAAAGTCACCACCAAGTTCTTCTGTCAGGTTCTGTCTGTCGAACTGGACAAAGGTTTCGAGGTCGGACAGATTCCGTGGGGGTGGGGGCTGACGACCCACGATCGGGTCCCAAGACACACCCACCCCCGGGGACAGTCATAACATCCACCCGAGAATGAGGAAAGGAACCGTCCGGAGTAAAGAGTAACTTAAATGAGACTCTGGGACATCTTCAGTGAGTAAGGAGTACCCCAAAGAAGGAGAGATAGTATACTTATACTATAGTATTTCCGTCCTCATACCTCGTCCTATTCGAGGTGTGTCGAGACCCCGAGTATGGACTCGACCGACCTTCGACACCCTTCCGTCACCCGAAACACAAACGAGTCGTGACACAAGCTCAGGGTGGGACCCGGAGTCAAAGGAGGAGACACTCCACCTCTCACACTAGTGTAGGTGAAGGGTCTCGACGACCCTCCGTCCCTATGACTCCGACCCCGTTCCCCCACCCATCTCGAGATTAGTCTCACGGACCGTGCACTCGTCGAGACCTTTACAATAGTAGAGGAGACACCCTGGGGACCCCCAAGATTGGGAAGAGATTCCTTTACTCCGAACACTCCCTAAACCGGTGGGAAAGACCCGTCGCGGTCGGAGAGTCTACCGTAGGGTCTATACCCGGATCTGGAAGGACCAGGACGGGGAGTCGGAGGGGTGTCCCCTTTGTCGGACGACGGAAGACCACATAGAGGGTAGAGGTGGGTGGAGGTAGGGTTCTAGGGCCCCTTCTTCGGACCCTATATCCGTTTCGGTCTCATTGTAGGAGAGGGTCGGGCCGGAAGTCGGCGGGCGGGGGAGTTACTCTCCCCGGGACCCGAGCGTGCGGACGGCGCGACGGATAGCTAACTTAGACGAGGGTAGGAGCCCGCACGGTACTTAAAAAGTAGTTTCCGGACATCTGAAACCCTTTGCGTGTTAATCTTCGGGGTAGTTATTACGTGGCACGTCTCCGTAACGACTCGAGTCGGTCCGGGGTCTGTGCCGACAGAAGGTCAGACGAGACCACCCTCCGCCCTCACCTCGGGAGCCCCCAGCCAGTGACCTGGGGTATTTACACCCTACGACCCTCCACCCTTCTTCGACCTGAGTTTCTGAACTCGGACGGGGGCACTTCGGAACAGAGTCAGTGAAGTAGGCATCTTACCCACGACTCCTCAGGATGAGGAATTTCGTACCACTCCGTATCGTCTCAACGATCCCCTCAAGATCCCAAGAAACACCCCGACCCCCTATAGGAAGGAGACACCTAAGGTCCTTTCGTCCCATCCGTGGTCCGACCCCACCCCTCCGTCAACTCCCTTCTTCTTTCTTCGGACCACCGTCACTCCGTCTCCAATAAGTGGGTTGAGGCACCAGGTCCAGGTTACACCGGGGCCGGGACGGGGGAGGTCGGAGTTTCGGGTCGAGGGGAAGGTGCTCGCGAAGACAGCAGAGTCTTGGTTCCGACCCCCTTCTTGTCTCCGAGACAGGACAAGAGGAGACTCGGCAATGTCAAGAAGGTGTCCGTTCTACCTCCGCGGAAGTGGGATAGAGACGTCTAGGGAAGAATTTGTCAGAGGGAGGACTGTTTCGGAAAGGTGAGAGGAACCGCTCTTCGCTACCGTCGAAGGAAACGACCCAAAGGTCTCGAACTTGGTCTGGGCTTCGCGAGTAGTACCCGTCCGAGACAAGATTCATGAAACATCTCTACTTAAACTAAAGTAGGGAGATCCTTGGGTCACTCCGTCGACGGTGATGTAGGCAAGATGTCTCCACCCGTCACGTCGTCCTTGGACAGGGTCACCTCCACGTCGTCCTTGGACAGGGTCACCTCCTCTACCGAGCTCAGGTGAGAGAATTGGTGAACGAGTCTGAGACCCCGACCGACAGGACAGGAGTTAACCGGAAGCCCAGGGGACTCCGTCCCGAATACGAGGGGTGAAGGAGTGACTGATCCCGACCCTAGAACGGTGACGTCCCGGATCCCGACAGACCGAGGGTCAAGTCCCCTTGAGTCTCGTCCCGGACCTCCAGAGTATTGTGGGTGGGACTGGATGAGGGGGGTGGGATGTCCGAGGTTCTGACCGAGGTTGTAGGACTCCGACAGGACCCGAGACGGGAAGGGACGTTATTTCGTGTAGTTGTGTGCCCTCTCCTCCTCCGACCCTGGCTCCACTAAACAGGGTACCGAAGACCGTGCAACGGCATAAAGAAACCCGGAACGGTTCGATACCCGGAGACGAAGTCGGACCCTCCCCCGAACACCCGTGGGGTCCGAGACACAGGGACGCGTACCCGACACACCCCGGAGTCTGTGGTCGTGGACCTCCGGACCGTATGCGGTTCCCCCACAACCAGAGGTAAAGATTTTCGGAGAGGACCGTCTTTACGGTGGTCACCCAGACTTTATGTGTACCTTCGGTACTTAGTGTGCAGAGAGGGGAAGACGGCGGGTCCGTTTTGGGACGAGGTCCTCGGGTCCGTCCTATTCGAACCTCGACACCGTCCCCTGAGTGATACTGAGATTGTGGTTGTAGATGTACCCCAAGAACACGACCCGGACGTCGATCCAGGCCGACCCCCTCGACCCACCCTTCGACCTATCTCGGAGGAGGAACCCACGGAGGGACCACCCCGTGACGTGACCCGGGATTACTTAGGTGTCGGGGGAGACTCCGGAGGTCTCAAGATAATCGTCCGTCGGGTCCCTCTTCCGTGTATCGGGGGGTAGACACCCCCTCCGAATTCATAGAGAGAAGAGGTTCGACCCTATTCCCGTGATCCCAGGTAGATAAGTCGTGTGTGACGGGTCGTCGGGGCAAACTGGTCCGGACATGACGGTCCCTGTGCGCACACTGGTTACGAACCCCGAACATGACAGGGGTCCCTCGGACATCACCTACACCGTCGTTCGTCTCACACTATGCTATGTGTCCTACCAGTCGCGTATTCACCCCCTCGGGGAGTCGGTCGGAAAGGAGTGGGGTCCTACGTACGTTCGTCTTCTCATTTCTCTCCCACAGGGCCTCGACTTTGCTCAAAACTTCCCACTCATCCTCACACAGTCCACTCTTTCCTCACTCCTTCGTCACCCACGGACGTCTCCCTCGGTGTCCTCGTTTCCTCCCTTCCGCTCTTCGTCGGACCGTGCGACCGACTTCCCGTCTGTCAGGCCTACACACGACTCCTCCCCACCACTCTCTACTCCGACCACACCGACGTCCCGGGTCAGTACCCCTGAAATTACGGTCCGACCCTAGATTCGGATAGTATCAGTTCTCTCCACCCGACCCGACCTCGATCTACGACCGTGGTTCGGACTACTACTTAAAGGGTTCTGGAAACCCACAAAGGGACCACCGAGTCTATCATTTCTTAGACGTTACGTCCTCTGGGGTCAAACTAGGGACCCAGTCCTCCTAGGGGACCTTTTCCCGTACCGATGGGTGAGGTCATAAGAACGGATCTCTTAGAGTACCTGTCTCCTCGGACCACCTGATGTCAGGTATCCCAACGTTTCTCAACCTGCACTGACTCACTGATTGTGAAAATGTGAAAAGGGTCCTGGACCAACGGAACATTGGTACGGGTCGCTCGACGTCTCCCGTGGTCTCGGGTCTCTCCCGTCCCTCAACGGAACGGAGGATGTCTGGAGTCACCGTCTCGGTCGAACCGCAAGTATCGAGTAGTCCCAACCCTTTCGGTCCGACGAAGTCCTAGGTACGACTCCCGACCTTTTGTCAGATAGTCTCAACCTTCCTGACTCTGGAAGACCTCCTCTCTCACCGGACTTTCCCAACCCGACCCTACAACCGGCGACTCTTGGACCCCTACTACCCCTCGGTCGGAGGTCGTCCACTTAAATCCTACGACGGGAAAGAGACCCACCCGGTGGATAGGATTGTAGAACCTCGGTGGTCCGGTCGGGGTGGAGTGGAGTGTCCTTCGTCTGAACCGACGCTGAAGAGTCGGGGGAGGGTGGGACACCGAGGCGCTACAGGGAGAAGAATCTCGTCTTTGGACTTTTGGAGTCCGACACGGAGAGTCCAGGGGGACCCCGTCGGTCGAAAGACCCCCTGTCAAACTAACCCTACCCTCCTGGTTCCGGGAGTCGAGTGGCCCCACTCGCCGATCTCCACCCCTCCCTCTACTTCCTCTCCTTCTGAACCAGGATGGAAGTCCCCCTACCAGGATCTAACTCCCTCCCCTGCCACGGGGACGGACACCTCGGGGTCAGACTCCCCCCTCGGTACCCGGACGAGTCCTCGTGCAGACCGTCCCTCCGTCCTGGGTGTGTGAGGGATATTCCTGTGTACTTTTCTTGTCTACCACGGTTGTTCACGTTTAATTAACTCGCTTCGGACACATGTATCCGTGGCACTTGTCCGTCCGACTGTCCGGACCCTCCCTACCTCCCCCGCCACTCCTGCCCACTCTTCGACATTGCTCGTGAATAGCTACAGAGAGACCCAGACGTCAACGATTGCACCAATAACTGTTTCGGACAGATATTTAGAGGACCGGCACAGAGGTCTTTGGAATTAATGCCCCGGAGTAATGGGGAGTGTGGAGATCTGTGTCCCCTGGTCGGACTCGGCACCGCCGACGACTGTGAGGCCGACCTGACACTGTCGCCCAACTCGGCGACGTCGTTCTCTGCGGGTCGACCCTACGGATCCCCCTGTGCTGAATCCCAGGGTCCGGGGTCTCTCAGCCGTCTCCAAGTCGGAGGTCTGCTTTCCGTCGCCCCACCTTCTCTGAAACTCCGGTCCCTCGAGTCCCAAGCGGACGGTCAATGAGAACCGAGACGGTCCGTGAACCGGTGAGACTCGGAGTCAAAAGAGTAGACACGTCACCCTTGTCCTGACCCCACTTCTACTTGACCCGTCACAGACATTGTCAACTCGTGGTCCGGACCGTGACCACGTACACGTTGTGTCGGGAAGGGAGAGGAGAACCAGTCAGACGAACTTCAGTGACTCTTTCTTCCGTCGTCGGGGAATGTACGGTCCTCGACCGGACCGTGTGGGTGGACCTGGAACCACAAGAGGATAACTTGTATTAAAGTGTCGTAACTGTTCCGATGAGAGACTGGTCGTTCTGTGAGGCATTAGCACAGACTTGTGTCGACTCTGCACTTGTAACGGGTTTGGTGTTCCCACTGTTCTGTCGTCGGAAGGGACCGATTATGTTCACGGAAGACCAAGAAATGGTTCTTGCCAACATCAAAAGCAACAAAGGGGAGGAAGACCTACTCTTAGTGATTTTAGGAACGAATACCTTGATAGGGGGGAGGACTCTCGTAGACTGATCTCTTTTCGGGAGACAGGAACTTCAGAGGGGATTTAGTGGGTTGCCCTCGGACTCAGGGAGGACAGGAAAGGGTCGTGTTGAAGGACTCCAGGGGTGGGTGGAAGAGCCAGTAGAAACCGATCTCCTAAACTCTAATAATCATCTTGTAGTAAACAGAGCTAATCGCACGAGGTGCGGACTTAAAATCTGAAAGTAAAAGTCTTGGGGAGGGGAGATGTTAAGTAGTAAAGACACTTCCGGACACACAGGTGACGAAGGGCAACTCACAGGGGAGGGATTCGGTCTTCGTTTCTACGGGACCCCGTCTGACGTTATCTCTCTCCAGGAGTCCGATGGACGGTTCAGAGACCACACCTCCTTCCTCGGGGTCCGACCTACAGACCTGGAGACCGCACTAAGTTCCCATGACTCTGTTAGACCTCGACTCTCTCTCTGTCACTTACCCCTCCCCGACCCCACTGTCTCCTCAACCTCCATCCTAGAGAGAAGGAAGAAAGGTCCCGAGTGGAATCGGAGACCTTTCGGTCCAGGAGATGAGGTTTACGGACCTGGACTACACGGGTTCCCGGTCTGAGGGTCCCGAAAGACCCCCTCCGACCGTATGGACCTGTTACGGGGTCCCATGAACCCCTACCCGTTCACATTAAGGGGTGGGGACCCTCGAGCGGCTGGAACAGAGACGGAGAGATCGTCATAGCTCAAAGAAAAGTTCTTTGGAAATACAGCAGACGGGGTGCGGGAGTCACAGACCTGGGAAAGACCGACCAACAGGAGAGGACAGACGTTCGGTCGGGTCTTCACGATCTGTGACCCGACGTAAAGACGGTCCGAGGTCCGAGTAGGGGATCGCAGTGTCTCAAAAAGACGAAAGTCGGAGGACCCACCACGAAGACCTGTTGGTACAATACGAAACGGAAGTCTCCGAACTCGGTGTTCCTTCACCCAGGGAAGTTTCGAGGAAGAGTGGACTGGCCACTGGGTCGGAGAAAATCCGTGAAACGGGAGTACTGAACGGGGGAGGGGTAGGACACTTAGGGTGAGCGGCGTGTGGTCCGAATCCGTCCTTACTTCCCTACCCGAAGTGCCCCGACACCTCCACCGACCACCACGACGACGACTCCCGAGAGAGAGATGGGTCGGAGAACCCCACGGGTACGGGGGCCGGTCGATTCCGGGTCCAAGTTTAGGACTGATCAGTCTGAACGAGGTTCGTGTTCAGGACGGAGTCCCGGTCGAGGGGAGGACGAAGATTACAGTCCAGGGTTCAGGGAGGACGACTCTGTCGTCATTCTAGTGTATGAGGTCTCCTAAACCCTTCCAGACCCAACCCATTCCGTCTCTAGGTTTGTGTCACCCCCTGACCTAAGGGGTTCCCTCACCGATACATCAGACTATACTCCCAGAACCTCCCCGACTCTCTCTCCTTTAGACGGGTTTGAGAGGGTATGACAGGAGTGAAGGACGACACTTATAATTCCGTGAACTCGGGGAAGTGTGGAGTGTCTTGGGAAAGGTCCGTGGTACCCTAAAAATTTCGATCACACATCGCAATCGCATTCGTAATAGTAATAAGGGTAAAGTGTCGACTTTTCTGACTCCAAGGATATCCACGACCGACCCATGACTCACCCTTCGTTTGAAGGATAGAGACTAGGTCTGGACAGAAGAGGGGTCCAGTACACCAACGAATCCTCCCTGTAAAATACGTGGACACATGGGTAAATACCTCGTATATAGGTCCGAGGGGCCTTACACCCGTCTCTCTCGTCTCCTCGTTTCCGGAACTCGACACTCGTTCGTACTCATCCCAACCCACACCCATCTTATAAGACCCAACCCCGTGTCCGAAGTCTCCAACGTCCCCAGTAGTCCGGCTCCCCGAGTGCGTCGTCCATGTCCTTGACACCTTCCGAAACCCTCGTTGTGCGGCCCACCGAGACACGGTTCCGTCTCTCCCAGTCCACATGTCCTCTCAAGGTAGACCTGACGATCGAGGACCTGGGACTCGACCGAAGGGCTCCCTCGGGGAGACCGTGAGGTGTCCTCGGGGGTGGAGACTTCCTTCCACTCTCCCTCCCCGGAAGTAGAACCGGAGGTCCTCTGAGAGGAGGTCGCCCCTCGTCCTGAGTCCCTGGCACTCTACGGCGGTCAACGGGTGTAGTCAGGAGACTCCACCAGGTCGACGGTCCGGGTACGGGATCGACCGGAAAGTTTTAGGGACTCGGCGATAGACCGGTAGGGGTCACAGGTGTGTAGTTCCACCTAAACGTATAGACTCCCACTTTTTTTTTTGTAAGACGGCGTCTTCGAATCGCGGTGGTCCCGAAGCTCGGGGGAAAACAGACAAACTCATTCTCGACTTCCGACTTCCTATTAATCAGGGGACACCCGTTGCGACGGGGGGGAGGAACTTCTAAATTTCCGTGTCGGGTGGATGAGTCGGGGAAGAGGAGAGGGTATCAAGGGTGGCCGGAGAGTCGGGAGGGGAACGAGGGGAGGGTGGGACAGACGAACCAGGACCGACGTCGCGACTCCTCCCCTCCCGACGCCGACCTCCTCGCTACTTACCCGTAAAATAGACTAATTTGACCCTCACTTGACCGGGAAGAGATAATAGAAACCTGGACTAACCTATAAATTGTGGTTCACATCACACACACACAGACACACACACACGCGTGCGTGTACGTACTTGACCCGAAAAGATCAGGTGCAGCCCTCCTTTAACCTAACATGACTTTTCGTAAATTAGACTCGAGTCCTCGGGTGGGATTATCTCAGTGACTCGACCCCCTCTCTGTCAAGACGGGAACTGGGACCTGCTTTTCCCCGGGACGGGACCCGGGACACAGAATTTACCTCAGGATGAGGTCGGGAAGATCCCGACTTGGGAGGGACACCCCACCCTCCTCTACCACCCCGTCTCCCCGACACGGGTACGTCCCAGACTCAGGGCGTGATCTGGTGTGGGACCATGTCCCCTGGGACCTTAGGGAAGGACGAAGATCACGGACAGGAGGATTTCCCCTGCCACGTGGGACTGTGTCCACTTTCCGGAGGGTGCCAGTGACCCAGTCATCCCGCACCCCGACTTTGACTCGGATTTCCCTTCCTTTCCCCCACGGAGGACACATTACACCCCCGTGATCCCCGCCCCCGACCCTCGACACGAGGGGTACAGTGGTCCCAGGTTCCACCTTAGACTCTTAGGAGACTCCAACAAAGATTCTATACGTATATATTCTGTATATAATAATTGTATACGTTCTATATATATAGATTTATATGTATATATAATATATATAGACAGTACTATCTTCTTATCTTACATACATTCTCAATCCCCCCAGGCCGAACTTAATGTTTAAAAGTAATAAACCCAACATCCATTACACTACATATCTAGAGGTGCACATAAGAGTTCCCAAACCCTACCCGAACCCCTCCCCTGGACGTCGGTGTCTCGAGACAAAACCTCAAATTAACTCTGGTTCCGTCAGGAGGGTGGGTCTGTCCGGCCCTTCTGCTACTCAGTCCGGGAACTGAAAACTCAGTGCTCCGAACCGGTTCCGTCGACGTCCTCGTCCGGGACCCGCCTCTTGGGTCTGGACGCGACCTAGTTACTTACGAGAGTGGGACGCCGGGACTCTGTCAATAGCTCGAAGGTCGTCAAAAGGGTCGACCTTTTACCCCTACTAGTAACATGTAGGAACTAGTCTAACCACGTTCCTACTTTGTTCTAATACTGTTTCTAGACCCTCGTCTCATTCCTGAGTCATTTTCTAACTACCTTATTAATCATCATAATTTTCCTTCCGACTCGACCGACAAACACCTTTCCCTACCCAGGGTAAAGGGTCGAATCGTTTAGAGAGGGTCAGAGGGGACCAAGACGTCAGGGGAGGATGGAAGACGTTAGCTACTAACCTCACGAGTCGTTAAATACCGGAGTAGTAGAGCCGAAATAAATGTCTCTCTCGACGTGAGGACGGGGTGGGTGGGTGACAAATTAGTTCCTTGACTCTACCTGTCACTATGTCCCGTCGTTCTCGGCAGAGTGATTCCTCGCTCGGTCTTCCGGTAGGACGGGAGACGGACGGAACAAACGGCCCTACTTCCTCCTGTAGTACTTCTGGTCCGAAGAGTGAGGCGTCTCCTCCCTCCACCTCCGGGTCTCCTCCTTCCTCAGTCGGTCCCACAGAGGAGGTCAGTCACCGTCTTGTCTTTGACCCGGGGTCCGGAAGTCTACGGAGAGGACAGGCCACGAGAGAGTCAACAATTAAAGGAGAGAAGGGCCACCGGGGGAGTAGAAGAGGGGGAGACTCGGGCCAAGAACCCACGAACCCCGATCCGGGACTAAACCGGTTAAAGGTAAAATATCTATCTCTTTAATTTCAGGTCTCTCCCTTCTCTGATCGGGTTTCCGAGGTGTCATGGAGAACCACTCTATGATCCGGTCCCAGGGTGAACCCCCTATACCTCTGTGTGTGTGTGTGTGTGTACAGTAGCGGTGAGTTGTCTGACGAGAACGTCCTTGTTCAAGTGAGTGGATGTGAAGAGAAGATGACCGTTTAGTTACTAGGCGGTGCCAAAAGTATGGTTGTTGAGGACTGTCGGCACGGCAGACACCTGGTATGGACCGTAAGAAATACTTTACACGGGAAGGACCGTGACTCCAATTCCAATCCATATGAGGGGAGACACGAGGATGTTAGGGGACTCGGCTGACAAGGGGTCGGGACCTGTATGAGAGGAGGACACTTAAGACTACACAGAGAAGACAAAGTAGTCTTTTCTGGTTGAGTAATCTTTTCTGGGACCACGACCCGCCTCTTCCCCTGCTGTCTCCTACTCTACCAACCTACCGTAGTGGTTGAGTTATCTGTACTCAAACTCGTTTGAGTCCCTCTACCACTTCCTGTCCCTTCGGACCGTACCCCGTCAGGTATCCCAGTGTTTCTCAGCCTGTACTGACTCGTTAACTTGTTACTGAGAAGACAACTTAACCCGAAGGACTCCTGTCCCTGGAAACATCCCCCAGTAATAGTACAACCCGAAGGGAACACCGAGTCGACCATTTTAAGCGGACGTTACACCCTCTGGACCCAAGTTAGGGACCCTACCCTTCTAGGGGACCTCTTCCTTACCGATGGGTGAGGTCATAAGACCGGACCTCTTAAGGTACCTGACATATCAGGCACCCCAGCGTTTCTCAGCCTGTGCTGACTCGCTTGAAGTGAAGTGAAGTGATAATAGTACAATGACAGTGAATTGGACCCCTATTCGAAGACCTTTCCCTAGTTTTCCCTCCCAGACCCACTCAACACGGTGGAGGGAGAAAGAGAGAGGTAGACCTTCCTGGGACACTTACGTCACTGATAATTATTCAAAAGACGTTTCACCTGTCGGGAAATGTCAAAGGGTACATGGCGGTAGGTGAGAGAATATTTAGGAGAGTTTTCGGAGTTCTCAACCCATCTCCCTCTCCTAAGGAAGGAAAATTGTCTACTCCACCGGATCTCTCCACCTCACTGAAAAGGTTCCAGGATGTCGAGGACTCACCACCTCTGTCCTGAGTTTGGACAATATCGACACGTCTACTCATCTACCCAGACGTCCCCCTCTATTGTCCCGAACCGTGTCTCATCTACGAGTTTTTGGACCAACTTACTTACTTACTCACTTACTTACTCGTTCACTCGAGTATACGGACTGACGTTTCAGGTGACCCTTCCCCTCACCGAGTCCCGTACACCCCCACCCCCTCACGAACTGTAAAAACAAGGGACACGGGTGTACGGGAACAGAATCGAGGAGTTCGGGGTGAGTCTGAGTCCCGTCTCGAGAAAGGGGAAACGTCAGGGACCCCTTCGCGACAAAAGATTGAGTGGATGGGTCCGGCCGAGTGAAGGGAACCGGAGACGTCCGAGGAGGGTCAATCCGACCCCCGGAAGAGGTACCTTAGTACAGAGGAGTAGAGATCCAGACGGGGACTGTAGACACTCCGGGTCCTATTCCCGTATCTCCGATGGTCGTCCACGGGTGTGAGGGGCTATTTGTCGATAGAGGACCCGAATACCCGTAGGGGTTTTCATAACCTAGAACCCTCCTATCTGAAACCGTTGTCCAGACGTGTCGAGAGTCTTCGTCCGAGTCCAGGTAAGTCCGTCCCTTAAGACTCCAGAACCTATGGCTTTCTGACCAGATCTGACGCTCCGAACCCGAGGTCTCATGTAAATAGACCGGGACACCTGGGGAACGAGAGACCCCTCTCTACTCCGACCCCCTTCGGGTCTTTCCCGGGAAGATTTTGGAGTCTATACGTCTACTGTGGTGGGAATACCGTCTTTCACTTCTCCTTGATTTTTCGGAGAACTACTTTCATTTTCTCCTCTCACTTTTTCAACCGAATTTCGAGTCGTAAGTCTTTTGCTTCTAGTATCGTAGGCCAGGGTAGTGAGGTACCCTTTATCTCTTTGTCACCTTTGTCACAGTCTGAAATAAAACCCCCCGAGGGTTTAGTGACGTCTACCACTAACGTCGGTACTTTAATTTTCTGCGTATGAGGAACCTTCTTTTCAATACTGGTTGGATCTATCGTATAAGTTTTCGTCTCTGTAATGAAACGGCTGATTCCAGGCAGATCAGTTCCGATACCAAAAAGGACACCAGTACATACCTACACTCTCAACCTGACACTTCTTCCGACTCGCGGTTTCTTAACTGCGAAAACTTGACACCACAACCTCTTCTGAGAACTCTCACGGAACCTGACGTTCCTCTAGGTTGGTCAGGTAAGATTTCCTCTAGTTGGGACCCTAAAGAAACCTTCCTCACTACGATTTCGACTTTGAGGTCATGAAACCGGTGGAGTAAGCTTCTCAACTGAGTAACCTTTTCTGAAACTACGACCCTCCCTAACCCCTCGTCCTCCTCTTCCCCTGCTGGTCCCTACTCTACCGACCTACCGTAGTGACTGAACTACCTGCACTCAGACTCACTTGAGGTCCTCAACCACTACCTGTCCCTCCGGACCGCACGACACTAAGTACCCCAGTGTTTCTCAGCCTGTGCTGACTCACTGACTTGACTTGACTTGACTTAACTTTAGTAGATTCCTACCATAAGGAGGGGACAGGACAGATTTTGGGACCAAGGTTCCCGGGACCCCTGGAAAGGACACCGGTTCGGTGAACGGTGAGACCAGTTCCACAAATCTTTTTGTTTGGGTGAGGTCGTCGATCACCGAAAGAGACTTGACCGATGATCAACTGGGACCCGAGGGGTCGTCGAGGTCCCCGGACCGGCCCCACACCCTACCACACCCTCCCTCACTCGGGTGTTCGCTCTCTCATACACGTGACCCCCTCCACCTCGGTCGGACGTCCCCCGGAGCGAGTCGATGTGTGTGTGTGTGTGTGTGTGTGTGTGTGTGTGTGTGTGTGTGTGTGTGTTTGTGTGGTTCTGTTATTTAGCTGTTTGTGAATTAGAGAGACGTTTAACTTTGCTTCGACATTTATAGACGGCGTAGGGTCGTCGACTCAATACTCAGAGCAAATAATTAGAGAAATCAGGGTCCACTACCTACCTCCTCCTCTTACCGGGTGGCCCCTCTACGGCCTCTACCCCCCTTCCTCCCTCTTCTCCCAGTCCCCAGACCCTTGTCGGGAACACGTCTTCCCCAGTCTCACCCCTCCGGACCGTCTACGGACGAAGGGGGGAAAGTAAGAGACAGACGTTTTCGGGGTGGTTGTGTCACTGATATATTCGGAGGACATTTCACCTGTCGGGAATGTCAAAGATTACGTGGCATGACAGTAGGTGAGAGACCAATTGGGAGAGATGTCGGAGTTCTCCAACACATACCCACCCCTCCCCCACCTAAAGAACGTGAATTGTTATTCTTCTGTCCGGGTCTCTCCACCTCACTAAATAGGTTCCAGTGTGTCGAGAACTCTCCACCTCTACCGAGTGCCGACTCTCTCCCCCCTCTCCTCCTCAGACGTCTCCCTCTATTGTCTCCGTATATCCTATTCTAGGAACAAAGAGAGTTTACGAACCATTCGTGGAAAAGGAGAGAGCGAGACATCCCTGACCTCCTCCTTCTCTTCCTGTTTCTTCTTCGTCTCACCTCGACCACTGCCGAAAGTCGGTTCGGGCCCTCGACACTGACGACGTGGGAGTGTTCTAAATAAAAATCTGTCGGGGGTTCACGGTCGTACGTCCCGAATGGTGAGCCCGACGTCCTCACGTCCCCTCCTCGACTCCGCCTGACCTCAGGACTCTTCTGGAAGATGGACGTCCTCGACCCGAGCCCTACCCTCACCTAGACCACGGGCACACGCTACTTGTGCATAGGAATTTACTCGGATTTCGGTCCACCTGTCTGTCCCCACTAACATCTCACTGTCCCTGTCCTCGGACTGGACCGTTTGCCCTGGTGCCTGTGACCCGTCACCTCCGACTTGACGCCTCTGACCCCACAACCTCGTCCTCTCTACCCCACTGTCACTACAAAGACCTTGTGTCGACCACCAGGTACCCCCGTGGTCAGTCCCGGTAGACTGTCTCCGACACTCCCCGTGGTCTCCGAACGAGACAGAGACGGAGGTAGACAGACAGAACGTAGAAAGGAGGAGGACACCTGGTTTCTAGACCCACCCCGAGGCTGAGAGTCCTGGCCCGTTAGACGGAGGGTCCCGCCCGAGGCACAGTGAGACCAAAGACCCCCGACTGGGGTCCGAGAACCGGAACACTACGAGTGTTGGACTCGACTACAAGGACGATGATCGACGGTGACTACACGCACCGCAGGTATAAACCCCTGGTGACAGCCGTCGACGGAGGATGGGTCCTGCGTAGTGGACGATGGTGTGCCACGGGCCCCTCGGCTCCAACAACGACTTGGAGTGGAGTCAGACGTCAGGAGAAGGATCCGGCCTCGGACCCCCGTCCTGGTTCCGAGGTCAGTGTCGGGTCCCTGGGGTCCCCCGAAACCTTGTAGACGAGGTTTGAGGAGACGTCTGTCTCCTTCTCTGACCCCGGGTCTCTTCCCTTCCCTCAAGTTCCAGTGAAGTTCCTCCTCACGACACTCACACCCCGTGTCACACCGCGACCCGACTGTCCACCTCCCATATACAGGATACCGACACCCCCCGACTCCCCCGATGATGGAACTTTCGTCGTCCCGACCCCGTCCCCGTCCCCTCTCGGGTGCGGTACTGGGGTAGGGCTAAACGGACCCTGAGTCCAAATCGAGACGTTCAGGATACAGGGCCCTAGGGAGTCAGAACCCGTTTGTCCCTGCCGACCTGAGGTATTTCCGGTACGGTCCGTCTGAGCGTCCGGGTCCGAGTGTCCACAGAGACGATGTACGGTCGGGAAAGACTACCGGGGAGTGGTCAAGGTAAACTGGGACTCTCCGTCCGTTCCGTCCATTCACCAAGAGAAGTTAATGTCTCCCTCTTTAGTTCCAGGTCCCTGTGTTTCCCGAGGTTCAGTGGGACCCTTCCGTGTCGTCTCGGTTGGGGAGAGACGGACCGACCCTTCCTTCGGCAGGGACCCGACCCTCCAGACGGGAGCCAGAGGGCTCGGGGGGTGGAGGTGTCGACACACTGGACCCTCCTTGGTGTCGCGGACGGCGGAAGGAAGGAATGGAGTAGGAACTTTACCCCGGGAAACAGAACCCCTTTACTGCAGATCTCCTCATCTTCAGTTGGATGGTCCAATTTACCCCCACCCCTGTCGACCCCTTCCCCTGTGTTTCCTTTGCCCCCATCCGTCTCTAGTTCCCTAGTAAGTCCCAAGTCGTCTGAGTTCTCTCCTTCTCTTTGTTTTCACACTACGAGCCTCGTCCCGTCCGTACACCCCTGGTCCTTCCCCTTTCTACTTCCCTCCCCCAATCCGAAAGTTTGTCTCTTACTTTCTTTACTCAATAAGGTCACGCCACTCCAACCTTTTTGAGGTGACTTAGAAATTTGTTGGGAGCAGTTAATAAGTAAGTAGACGACCATACTCCCGGGAGACCAGACGGTGTTTAGAGGAGACTCGTCACCTCCTTTCCTCCCTCCCTTGATTTGTCTCCCCCGTACCAAACCCTCCCGTGACCTCCTCTCTCTGTCTCCTTTCCCGTTTATAAAGGGCCGATGACACATGGATGGGACGAGGAGGATGGACGACCCTTGAGGGTCTCGACCCACGGACCCGGAGAAAGGTAGGGGGGGGGGGGTGGAAGGTCCTGGGACGTGCCAACCCGTGTGCCGACCCGTGGACCGAGACCCCGTTCAAGAAAAAAGGACCGACCAATCTCTTTAACGATAACCTCGACGACCCCTTGTCTTTAGACCCGTTACCGTTCCCAAAAAAAATGTTCGGGGTCACTCTCCTCGACGAGACAGACCTCCGACGGACCCCGGGGAGTAGATAACGAACCGAGTCGTCCTCCACCCGAGTCTCACAGATCCCTCGTTCGTCCCTTACGAATGTTCAACAAACCTTAAACCTCTCAATCGTACAAACCCTGCCGAAATTTTTTAATAAATAAATAACCAGACACACCCAGAATCAACATTGTACACTCTAGATCAAGAGACTGATCTTTAACTTGGGTCCAGGGGACATAACCCTTGAGTCTCAGAATCGGTGACCTGGTCGCCCCTTCAGGGGACCCTACTGAGAATTATAGAGTAAGAAGTGGGAGTGAGTTTTCGGATGGAGAAGGTTTCTTCCGAGGGATCCGACAAGTCTTCCCTCCACTTCCGAAAGAAATCGAGACGGGTCCTGATTGAGACCTGAGTTCCAGTGTGAGTGTTTCCGGGACTCGGCCCACCCAGGTGAGTCCTGACCGTGAAACGTGGAGAACCTGTCTTACCTTGAACTTTTCGGACACAGTTTTAGTCCACAGAACTTACTTCCCTCCTTCTTAACTGACGGGACTTCCGTCTAGGTTCCCGTGTGATCCCGTGTGGTCCCGTGTGGTCCCGTGTGGTCCCGTGTGATCCCGTTCGCGCCGGTCATTCCCTTCTCCCCACACCCCAACCCTGTCCGTCCGGGTCCCGCCGTCCCTCGTAGTCGCCATAGGAGGACCTTCTCCCCCGTGTCTGGGACAAGAGGAGGTGAAGGAAGAGACAAGGGTTCCACTAGGAAAGAGGTCGTTTACAAGTTAAAGGATAATCCGAGACCTCCTTTAGTCGCCGTCTTAGCAAGGACCCGAGACCCCTCACACGAGTTCTGGTCTGTGTCTAATTACTGAGGACCTTAGTCCACCACGACTCTCCGAGGATCAGGTCTATATCGCCGACTCTCGGCTCCCTGTGTCAGTTAGCACTCGGGTGGCGACAGACGGTCCGAGGCGAAGACGACTGGCGAGGGACTGTCATGTAGGTCCTCAGTACGTGGACACTGCCACGGTGCCGGTGGGTCTACACACGATCACGTCACTCCACAGAAAGGTGTAAGACGCCGACACAGATGCCACATGTGTGACGGCAGAAACGGGTGACGGCACGAGGCACCGACACGGAAGGAGATACGGCCGATACACTATAGTAACACACCGAACCCAGATAACGACACACTGCTACGAGGTGTCGGGGGACCGGCACCGGATATCGAACAGTAACACAGAGAGTCAGTGTACCGAGTGACTAACGATACATTAAAACAAACCAACGATACCTTGGGTAACGATGTACGCGGGACAGTGCCTCGACACGTGTCAACGATGGGTGGGTGCCAGATCAGGAACAAGGACCCGAGACGACCGACGTACTTACGAACAGACCGAGGACACGACCAGGAAGCTCCGAGACCGATTTCCGAATCTTGACCTCGACCCCCGACTCAGAGCCTGAGTTGGTTTCGTCTCCACCCTTATTAGTCGTACCGTTTAGACACGACTATTCTCTGTCTCTCTCTGTCTTGTTACTACTTGACCTCCTGTCTCCGACCCGACCTCCCATTTCCCTTACCTCGGTTTTCAATCGTATCTCATCAGACCTTCGACCCGGACCCTGTCCTACTTACCCTTTCTCTCTGTCCGTCCGGACAACGGACTCATGAAAGTCACAGACTCCCTAGGTCACCGCAGTCCCACCGGTTTCCCGGGTCCCGACCTACACACCCGGAGACGTCGGTAGACCACAAGTGAGCCGACACACGTCCTGTGGGACCCCACCACCTCGGTCTTTCGGAGCCCGTTCCCAGCAGGGTGCCGACCCGAAGGAGTGACTGTAGGAAACGTTTTAATCCTCTGACAGGACCTATGAGAGAGATTCCAAGAAAGACTCCGGGAACAGGTCGATCCTTAAGAGAGTGTGCCAGGGTTTCGTAAATGGATGTAGGCACACCTTGGTCCGGACGGGACCCGGGACCTCGAGTCTCTACTCCGTCGGTTTCACGAGAATCAAGTTCAGGACCTTCCACCACCGACTCCCATGGCTTAAGTTGTCCTTCGATCCCGCTCCTCGGTCACGAACTCTGGAACGGTGCATGGGTCGTTCCCCCTCCTATCTCCTGACTCAGGTGGTTGCTCCCACGACGCCCCTATGGGTCTCTCCCGTGCGACGTTAATCAAGAGGTATATCTGGGTCGAGTGTCGTGGAGACTGTCCCATGTCCCGTCGGGGCTCGGGGGAACAAGTATGAGTCTCGGAGGAGTGTAGGACGGAATCACGGGAGCCCGGTGAAAAAAGAGGAGGATAGGGGACGGTCAGTACTATAAATAAGTTGGGGAGCGAGTTTTTCCCAAGGAGGACCACCGATCGAAACTGAAGAGTTCACGTTATACCTGAGTAGAGGTGCCGAATTACGAAATCTCTCCCAGTTCTGATCGACCGGTGATAGGTTCAATAATAGGAAATTCATAATCTCCTGTAATTTATATATATATACTTATTTTACAAATTTAAACGGGTGGACAACCTAGGTAGGATATACATTTCCGGGAAAGGGGAGTCGAGACTAAAAAAAAAGAGGAAGAATGGGGGTAGTAACGGTAATTGTGGTTATGTAAAACATACGTCATACTCTTTAGGTCGAGTCGGGTAAGGTTGTGAAAGATAATTATTCAGTATAGGAGGGATTGGTTTGTGTTTCTGGTATGATTCAATAGAGGTAGAAACGCGTGCCCACGATTCAACGAAGTCAGCACAGGCTGAGAAACACTCGGATACCTGGTGTCTGGTGGTCCGAAGTGACAGGTACCCTAAGGGGTCCGTTCTTATGACTTCACCCAACGGTAAAGAAGACGGTCCCCTAGAAGGACTGAGGTGCCTAACTTAGACACAGAGAATACAGAGGATATAGCGATCAAGAAATGGTGATCACGGTGGACCCTTCGGGGGTAGTGATAGATTAAAGAGAGTTTATTAGGTCTCGGTGACTGAAGTTGAGTCTGGAGCCTAGGAGACGGTTCGTCTTTACAAGTGGTCTGAGGTTTGGTCTCTCCCGACGGTACGTGTCATGGACCTCACCCCGGGTATGCCGACGGAGGAACCAGGGTGACCGGGTCGTGGGTCAAAGTGAGGGACCCTGTCACACTCCGGACGTAGGTCGTCATTCGCCCCGGAGTGACCCACTACTGGCTCCGAACCGACCGAATCGTAGGGGCTCCTCTGGGGGCCCCGACCTCCCCACTCCCCTCCTCTCACGGGACCTCCCCACTCCAGAGACGTCCCGCTCTGGTCCCTGCCTTACGGAAACGGAAAGAGGAAGGAGGGCCAGACGGAAAGGGGAGGACACCGCGGAAGGGAAAGGGAAAGAAGGGACAAAGGGGAGGAGGAAAGAGGGGACGTGTAGGAGACGAGTCTCTGTGTTCTCCCCACAGTGCTCCGGTCCGACACCCCCGTCGTCCATAACCTAATAAGTGTGATGGGTTTCAGAGGTTTCAGTCCGGACTTAGAAATAAAAGTTGGGTCGACTGCCCACCCGACCGTCCAGTCGGACTCTCGGCGAAAGGGTCCCCCGTCTCCACTCTTCTCACTTACGCCTTCTACCGGACTCACGAGACCCAGAGGTCCCTCCCGTGGCAACCCCCACCCGTCCCCGTGAGGTGCACCCCCGTAGGACCGTGTGGGTCACCTGTCGAGGGAGGGATAACCAGACTACCCTGTACAAGGTCCTTCCACGTCTTCACGGTCCCCTTCTACGCCTCCAACAGCCACCGCTCCCCATTCAGGACCCTTCTCCTCCGGGTCCCGAGGGGATCCCCGGCCACCGGAGCCGAGCCCGGAAAGGAGTCACAGAAGGTCTCGTGACAAGGAGTACCCTACGCGACCCCCTCTTCCCTTCTTCGGTGCACACTAAAGTGGGTACCACCGACCCCGTCCTGAAGTCACCCCCGGGACCTGCCACGACAGAAAGGCCGCCGGTCAGACCTCGAAAGACGGAGTTCCCCGACCCTGACCCGGTACTGGGGAATAGGTTCCTTCCGTAGTAAAGTCGGTGGACGTGGTAGGGAGAGGGTCGCAGACCAGTTGTCCTTCGGTCTGGTTAAGGGCCCTGATTCCCGTCTCTGAGACACTGGGTTCTGGCTCAGAGGAAATGAGACTCGGGGTCAAAGGAGAAAGCTTTCAAGTTTGAGAGCCCCCGAAGGGTAATGGGTCTCCCACTCGAGGGTTCCTTCAAGACACAACTACTGTTGAACTCAGTCTCCTTCCTTGGGCCAGAATGTTCACACCGTCCCCAAACAAACCCTTCTTTAGGAACCACACACACACGAGTCAGCACAGACTGAGAAACGTTGGGGGACCTGACATCGGGCAGTCCGAGGAGACAGGTACCTTAAAAGGTCCGTTCCTATGACCTCACCCAACGGTAAAGGAGGAGGTCCCCTTAGAGGGACTGGGTTCCTAGTTTGGGTCCAAAGGACGGAACGTTCGTCTAAGAAATGGTGAGACGGTGGACCCTTCACGTTTACCCTCAAGGTAAGTTTTCCTTTTCTCTGATCCATTTACTTCTTAAGTGGGTAAATCCCACTGAGTGTATGTCTTCCTCGGATT
The DNA here is from genome assembly GCA_006410555.1 of Capra ibex. Lineage (NCBI taxonomy): Eukaryota > Metazoa > Chordata > Mammalia > Artiodactyla > Bovidae > Capra > Capra ibex. The sequence continues at coordinate 30,225,743 of SJYO01014747.1, forward strand.
TCCCTTCCAGGTGACCGGTGGATCCTCACTTGTCGGGTGTCCACCGACCGTTCGGGGAAGGGGTCCGGGTTAGGGGTGAGACCGGGAGGATCGGACCGAGTCTCCCCTCTGTAAGTGGCAAAGAGACCTGTGGGACCCGTGGACTCTGAGCCGGAGACAAAGGACGGTTCACCTACACTACCTGGGTTGGTACGTCGAGTGGCACCGGAACGTGGTCTTGAGTGCCTACTGTGGGTCGAAGAGTAGATTCTAGAACCCCAGGTCCTGCCCGTCCGGAAACAACATCAAACCACAGTTCAAAAGGCCGGAAACACCTCTCTTCCACGTCTCTGCTCCGAGACACTGAAAAGATGGTATTGGCACGGTAAGGTGTGGGGGTTCGGTGAGGATAAGAACCGAGTCCTCCGGACGTACGGACCGGGGACAGATGGAGGCTGGTGGACGGAGGACGAGTGACGCGGGATTGGTGTGACAGGAACGGAAAGAAGGTTGCTCCTTTTGGAACGGACTTCGAGAAAGAGCGAAGTCCCGGAAACGTAGACGACAAGAGAGATGGACCTCTCAGGGAATGAAGAAATGTGCCGATAGGTGAAGAGTAGTAAGTCCAGAGTCGGGTCTACCCGAGAAGAGTCTCTCAGGGATGGAACCTCCATCTCCGGGTAGGGTGGATTTCATTGGGAAGGAGGTTATGTAAGATAGGTGTGATAGGGTAAAATGACAGAAGTGTCATAAATGGTCTTTTAAGTGAAAGTTTTTTACAAAGGAACAACTGACAGACGGAGGGAGGAGGTGAGAGGTGTGATCTTACGTTCAATGATCACTTGTCCCTGGGGTAAATAGGGATCACAGACGGACTAACATCCATGAGTTCTTCATAAACACCCAAAAATCATAAATAAAATAAATAAACCACACGACCCAGAATTAACATCGTGCACCCTAGAAGCTAGAAACGACGTCCCACACTCTAGAAATCAACACCTTACGCCCTATATCAAGAGACTGGTCCCTAGTGTGGGTCGGGGGACGTAACCCTCGTTCCTTAGAATCGGTGACCTGGAGGTCCCTTTAGATTCTTTATAAACAACTTTCTTATTTATTCAACACGGTAGACACTGAGGTTGGGAACCACATTATTGTTGTCTAGACTTTTGGAGAGACGAGGAAACTGTGGGAAACGAAACATCTGAACGAAAGGAAAGGTAGAGGAGTAGAGTGGGAGAGTAGAAGAGATGAGACTACCCGGAGAAAGAGGTAGGTACAACAAAAAGGATTAAGAGAAGAAGGAGGGAACCGTACTGATTATGAGGGTAGAGACGAAAAGGTCTTAAATTGGGGTGAGTTTATGGTCGGGGAGGTCCTTCGGAACTCTCAGGGAACCTATCGTTCCTCAAGGTTCATCAGTTAGGATTTCCTTTAGTTGGGACTTATAAGTAACCGTCACGACTTTGACTTCGAGGTTGTGAAACCGGTTGACTTCGTTTCTCGACTAAGTAACCTTTTCTGGGACTACGATCCTTTCTAACTCCCGCCCTCCTCTTCCCTCGTTGTCTCCTACTCTACCAACCTACCGTAGTGACTGAGTTACCTGTACTCAGACTCGTTTGAGTCCCTCTGTCACTTCCTGTCCCTTCGGACCATACGACGTCAGGTTCTCCAACATTTCTCAACCTGTACTGAATCGTTGACTTTTTGTCGTTACTGGTCGTTGTTGGGAACTACCGGAGGTGGGTGTGAACGAGCTTCGAAAAGACCCAAGAGGGTCGGGTCGTCGACCGAAAAAGACGAGAGTGTTCGTACACACAATTCAGTCGACACAGGTTAAGAAACGATACGATACCTTATATCGGGTGGTCTCAGGAGGCAGGTACCCTAAGAGGCCCGTTCTTATGACCCCACCCAACGGCACGGGAGGGGGCCCCCTAGAAGGGTTGGGTCCCTGACTTGGACGTAGAGAATGTAGAGGACGTGACCGTCCGTCCAAGAAATGGTGACCGCGGTGGACCCGTCGAAAGACGAGAGTGTAAAAGGAGGTTAAGATCCAAATAAACGGTGAAAACAAAAAGACCGTTTTGAAATTCAACGAGTTCGAATCCCTATACAGAGTATGAGGGAAACCCCTCTCTAATGAACTTTCGAGACAACTTTTAGGTACAATCGGAGGTTTTACACGGGTAACAAGTTTCTTGACACATCAGTCAGACTTCAAACGTCCCTGGAGTTGTCACTGGGTGAAGGTGGGATGAAGTCGACAACCTTAGGACAGAACCGGTGTGTCACCTGTTTAATAGGGTGACAGATCTCACAACACGATCCTCGTTTAACTTGTTGCCCGTGGTACGGTTGGTCCTGTTTGCACGAGTCGCAATCTGTACGAGCTTACAGACTGGGACTCGTTTTGTCTTACTTACGTCCACCAGGAGAGAAATTCACCTACGAGACATACTTTCAGGTGTGTATACCTGGTCAACTTAATCCTGTTGCTGGGAAGGGTAATGAACACGTACGTACGTGCGAGTCAACGATTCGACTAAGACTGAGACACTGGGGTACCTGATACATCGGGTGGTCCGAGGAGACAGGTACCCTAAAGGGTCCGTTCTTATGACCTCACACAACGGTACAGAAAGAGGTCCCCTAGCAGAGTTAGGTCCCTATCTTGGCGAAGAGGACGTGATCGTCCGTCTAAGAAAATGGTGACTCGGTGGTCTCTTCGGGTAATGGAAATTTTTATTTAAACCACCCCTAAAGGGACCACCAGGTCACCATTTCCTGGTGGAAGGTTATGTTCCCTGTTCCCAAACTAGGGACCAGCCCCTTGATTCTAGGGTGTATGACTCCCCGCTGATTCGGGTTCGTAGTGTTGATGACTCAAGGACGTGATACCTTAGGTACTCTGTGTTAATCTCTCTTCGGACACGTAGTGTCGCTTCTAGACCATGATTCTGTGTTACGTCGGTTTATTTGTGTATTTATTCATTTACGAATTTTTTATTTTATTTTATTTAAACCACGCGTCTTGAAGTAATTGTTCTTCGTAAAAGTCCGAACGTAGTCGTCTAATTCCCTGTAAGTATGTTCATGTCTCCATAGGACAGGTCAGACCCGGAGTGGGGGGGAGGGAGGTAGTGTACCCATGGTCCTCTTTCGACGACATACTTCTGAGACCCCTACCCTTCTCACTTCGTGACCCACTGGAGCTCCGACTGCAGCCGTGACTGACGTGAAGTATTGGTTCTGAAGACCCCGACAAGACAGGGACCTATACTCCGGACCGACAGAGAGAGTAGTCGAGGAGAGTCATTCAAAGTAAGTAAGTCTCTGAGGGGTGACTTGTACGGGAGACATTTCGTAGACTCAGTCTACGAAGCCCCAAAAGACCAGCAGACACACAAAATCCATCATCTTTCGTGGTGCAGACAGAGGACAAACCTTGCCGACTTGTGGTCTGACCGACATCGTCTTTTTACCGTCTCGCACATGGCCAACCTACCTATCCACCCTCCTACGTCCTCTCTCCCTTCCTTTCCTGTCGATCGGTCTCGTTTCTCGTCGAGGGCACACTGGTCGACCGGGGACCCTGACCCCACTCTACGACTAAGTCCTGGATATTACTGTAAAGAGGAGTAAAGGTCCGTCTTTCGGTTAGACTTACGGGACCTAAAGTATCTGACGGTAGATTAGGTCAATCCCCTCCTTCGTCTTCATTACTTTAGTTCCCGCTCCAGAGGTCTCCACGGGGGCAGTCAAGACTTTCGTCCCTGTGTAACGACTGTCACAGGGAGGGGGGCGTCGGACAGCCGGACTATAGGTGGGACACACCAGGGTCATGGTCTACCCAGTTAAACCACTGGGTCTCGGTTGTGAATGACCTGGGGACTAGTGCCGACCCGTGAGTGGTCCATGATGAAAATACATGTAAACCTTTACATAATACATATTAAGTAAATTAAAGTAGTGTTTCTATTTGTACGCTGTCTGGGGAGTCAGGTCTGGTGGGGTAGTCAACGACCACCCGTCTCCCCAACAAGGTTCCTCCTCCTTTCCTTTCCGTCCCATAAATGCCTGAAGTCAGACAGGACGGGTAGTATGGGGAACACCTGAGGGGCGCCGAGAAAGATATCGGAGACGGTCTGAACCAAGGGCGAGACAGGAGAGGTACCGACCGGGACCGGAGATGGACAAAGGTGTCGACGAAGTACGGTCATGGAGGAGTCGGGGGTGACGACGTCCGGATGACGGGTATAAAGGTTAGGAACGGGGGTAGTCGAAACGATTCTAAGGAGGGAAGGACCCCCAACCCCGTTGCGCCCACCCTCTGAAAAGATCTTTTTAGAAAAAGTGAAGGCATATTGCGTCCGAGATTTCCCTTCCAGTCTCCGTCGACAAGGTCAGTACAACTACATTCCCCGGGGTCCTGGTGGTATCGTGGAGTGTATCACGAATTTACGAGGAGTCAGTAAGGGAAAGAAATCCCGGTTGTGACGGACGGGTGTAAAACCCCTCCCCCAGCACGGGAGGAGAGGAACGAGAAGTACCCTACCTTGAACAGACTGTGATGTCCATCGTCACTCAGTCCGACTTCGTCACGATTTTACCCCTGCCTTTCTCCCACCCCGAAACCCCTGATCGAGAAGGCATAAGTCCAGGTCGGAACGGAACGAGAGGAAGGGAAGAAGGTCCACCCCCTCCTCCGACGACCAAGTGGGGTGTTCGGACGAATAAACGAAAAGATAACCATTCGAACCGGGACGGACGCCTCCTTCGAACCCCGACTGTTCACCGGGGAACGAGACACCGAGGTACCGATGTCGTACAGGACGAAGTAATCCCGACATTAACCCTCTGAATGAAACTTTCGAGTTTCACTACGTGTCGGCACGTGACCGAGTCTGAGTCGCGGGTCGGGTGGCGAGGAACAGAACGACGTCGACGGGGTGTGGTGTACTCCGTACCTCCCCTCTTCTGTGGGGAAGAAATAGGAAGAGTCGGGAGCGACAACGGATGTCTCCTCCCAGACAACTCTATCTGGTCCGGTTATCGTAATTCTCCGAGTTCCGCAGAACCCAGTGAACAGAGGGGGGAGGGGCGGTGGGGGGGGTGGGGTGGGGTGGGGGGGAGGCGGGGTCCTAGAAGACGGAGGGAGGATGAGTCAAGTAGGGGATCTAGGGACTAGTACGTTTTACGTTGTCAAGGTTGGACGGGACCGTTAATGTCTGATCGGCCCAACGTCGACGACAGGAACCAAGACTTTCACGGGCAGAACTCCGGACGGACGGAGAGCGGGGCGGGTCTTGGAAGAACGACCTCGCGTGTCCGGAGAATTAAGTTAATCGACCGGGACTTGGGAGGGGTCCCTCGGACTTCGCCTTTGACTGTTTAAGACAAATTGTTTCTGTAAACAGGGGGCGGGATGACCGAAACCCGAGACGGGCGGACATAGGACGAGTAATCCATAGATTGTTTCACGCAGGGCTCTTTAGACGAAGGTTAGCGATCATTAAGTGCTCCGGACTACGTTAAAAGAGGGACTATTCCCACAGAGTGGGCGACCGTTCGCGACATTACTCGGGACACGGCACCTAGGGGGAGTCAGCGCGAAACAGTAAAGGACACCGACGTCAACATCCAAGAATAGAGAAGTCGACTTCCGCTCCGAGTCCGTTCCTCAGGGAGGTTCTCACGAACGGCAGAGGGAACTTATAGCTTTCGGAGTAAATACTGTTTGGTACACCAGACCGTCGACATCACCCCAAACTTCAAGACTCAGACAGACGGTCGGTTCTTCCCGGGTTCACAATTAGGAGTGACCCCGGTACTAAGTAAGAGGTCTTTTACCACAGTCTCCCAATTAGATTTTCGTTCAACACCCCAGTCTCCTCCCTTCGGTCACTATTTCTAAAAAATTTTTAAGACCGTCTCTAAAATCATAATTTATCTCGGGACGGATACCGAGTCACCTATTCGACACCCGAAAGAGAACAATCGGACTTTGGAACAGAAAGACACGACTTAGAAAGGGGAACCCAAGGGAGATAAGCATAGATCTCTAGACAGGTTATATATCTAGTTTAGTGTAGAATGACGACTAGTTTGGAGAAGGAGTCGAAGGATAACACACAGATGCACACAATCAGTGAGTCAGTACAGACTGAGAAACCATGGCACCTGACATCGGTCAGTCCGAGGAGACAGGTACCTTAAGAGGTCAGTTCTTATAACCTCACCCAACAGTAAGGAAAAAGGTCCCTTAGAAGGACTTGGTCCATAGTTTGACCTCAGAGGTCGTAACGTCCGTCTAAGAGATGACAGACTCGGTGGTCCCTTCAGGTCGAAGGATGACGATATACTGTTTCAGATTTGGAACATAGGACCGTAGGTCTGTGAGGCGTTAGATCCGGAGTAAATTGAGAGGTCAGAACGACGGGTGGTGTCAAGGGAGTACAGGGTACGTGAGGTCTGTACGAAGACCCCGAAACGTGAACACCAAGGGGACAGAACGGGTAAAGGTTCGGTGAGAAACTCCGTCTCACATTTGGTACGAAGAGATACTGAGAAGGGGACACGAGTTACGTAGATGGAATTGATCTTGGGAATCGTTCCACCTATGACTACGAGAAAACCTCACGAAATGACGAACACGTCCACTCCCTAGATTATTTGCCGACTACTTAAGTACGGACTTACTGGAACCGACCTGGGTGCCGGGAGCACCAAACCGACTTTCCTCCAGATCCGACGCCATCAGACCGAAACTCTATCCCTTTTTGGGTTCTCGTCGGAGGCGAAAGATTCTTCAAACCAGACTTTCAAAGACGGGTCAGAATGAAGGGGTGGAGGGGAAGAAGTTAGGTAGTCGATACGTAACCCGAGTACCCTTCTCCTCTCGTCCGGTCTCCCTCCGGGTTTACAGGTCAAAGGTTCAGACATAGGACTGAGTCAGGTGAGGTAGACACCGACCCTCAGCATCCGAGTGTGAGTTCCGTCGTGCCCCACTAGTCCCTCCGTAAGTCCTACTCGGACGTCGCACCGAGACCCAAGTCGAGACCGAAGGGACGGGACCCTCGAGTGTCCAGAAGTAAAGGAGATAGAAGAGAGGTCGGGGGTCGAGTCCCGAGACCGGAAACCTCTGTACTAATAGACAGACAAGACGCAAAGAAGTAAGGGACTTTTTAACGACTCTGGTTTACACCACAACCACTGCAAATAGAAGTCGTGAGCCGTTCCGGAGGACTACAGGAATACCTACCCTTAGACCGCCTCGTCGACAGTACTCCCCGCCCGCGGCTCACTACCTAATCGTCCCGAGACAGCAAGGGGAGGGGGTCCTCGGGACAGGAGTAGAGACTACTCAAGTTGCACAAACAGTCGCTGAACCCACTTGTTATCCTTCGTGAGCGAAATGACTCACAGACGTTCTGGGACACGACCCGTGAATGTGTACGAGGGAGCAAGTTACGAGTGATGTAAGGACCGGCCATCCCTAGTGTCGGGGAAAGATATCTACTCATTTCATTTCGAATTCCACCGATTCTAGTTCACCTTCTAAGTCTTGAGTTTGGGTCAAGATTCCTACGCAGAAAAAAAGGTGACGTGCAACGTCGTTTCACAGGATTGGTACAGTTGTCTACTGGACCTCGAAGCCCACCCCACCTCCGCCCCGACACTTACACACTGGGTACTACTTTAGTCTCAGGTCCTACTAGAGTCCAGGTCTGTTATACGGCTCTGTGTCTTCCACTTTATGGCGTCCCTTCTCTTCGGGACGAATTCAAGCTTGACCTCGTCGTCTTCCAGTTCCACTTCTACACGACGGACTGTTACCGAGTGTAGGTCTGACCTGAAGAACCGAGATTTACCCGGGGGTGCCGGAACCAATCATTAGTTTATTTCGTTTACTATCTGAAGTCGACGTGGTTTCCCCTCTTTCATAAACGTCTTTTTCCCACGACCAGGATAAGATGGGTGGCTATGCCTAGGTCAAGGTGTCAAACGTCCCCTGTGAAATTCCCCCCCCACAACCGTTCCACTCCACTCGTCCTCCCACTCTTCCCTTTGTGAGTCACACTGGTTCCTGTCGGTCTCCTTCCTCTCAACCAGTCCGACCTCTGCTGCGGTCAAACGTTTGTTGTCCCGACTGGACCCGTACCCTCGACTAAAGAGGTCTCGACTAGAGTCTTCCCTTTTCCGTCCTGACCCTCTCCGTTTACCTCTCTCCATCCCTCCTTCTCCGGATATTCCCTTGACTACCTCTGACCTCTCTCGAAGGACTCTCCATCACTCGAGGGACAGTACTCTTCACTCGTTCGTCTCAGACAGTTTGGAACACACAACGTCCCTCACAGTTTTCAGGAGAGACTCCGTCCCTCGTCCCACCCTTCCAACTTAGTATTGGTTGTCGGACACGTCCCTCATACCTCGTGGCGACCCTCCCCAACTCCGTGACACTTTTCGTCCGTTCTCGGAGAATACCACCCTACCACTCGGGACGGGGTTGTGACTCGTGGACACTCGGTTTCCGGTCCGCCCGGGACCTTTTCGTGTCCGAGACGGGAGAGTGCGTAGACAGAGGTCGAAGGAAACCAACATACCCTTCTAGAGACTTGACCTGGATCTCAGACTCGTTCACCCCTTTCCCATGGGACCTTGACCTCTGTCTCTCTGTTAAAGAGACAGAGGACGGTACACCGGACCCTCTTACCCTCCTGTCCCTCCCTCCCCCGAGTCCCACTCCAAGCCCCGACCCCCATCCCGTCCCTTCTGTCAGTCCCTACAACACTCCAACTTTCTCCCCTTTCTCATAAAATAAAGACCTAAGCGGTAACAGGAATGTCATCGTAAAGGTCTCGACTTCAGAACCCCCACCTTGACTTCGAGGGTCTCCTATCTTGACTGACTCCTCCGTCGACACGATGGGACCTGTGACCCAGAAGACCCGTCGACCCGAACCACTCCTTTACCTCTACTCGAACACAACCCCGAAGAGACTCCTGGTCGGGGTCCCGACAGTACACACCAAAGGTTTTTAGGTATTTTTAAGTAGTCTACAGACGTACCAAGACGGACAGTGGACGGGAGGTGAGGTGTAAACGCTTTGTCGGTGAACAGGGGTGAGACCCGACCAGAGGTCTCTCTAGAAACATTCACCCAACTTATTTTCGTGGTCCCGTCGGAAAACGTACCGGAGTTTCGGGATGGGGGGTGGAACTCCTCTTGTTCCTCCCCCTTCCAGTCTAGTCTACCCTGACACCCTCGGTGGGAGTCACCCCTCTCGTCCCCGGTGGAGGTGGAGAGGAAGTCACGTGGGACAGACACTGTTTGGGTTCCATCGTCACCCGAAACTTAGGAGGTCGTTGAGAGTCCCGATACCCGATTGCTCTCCACCGATGGGTGGGCTCTCCGGGATGGAACGGACCACTGGACCGTGGGACGAAACCGTTCTGAGATCCAGGGTTTAGGGTCGGGGTTCTCTTGTGGGTCTACTGTCATTCCTAAACAGGGCGGAACCCCCCTCCGTATAAAGGTCCGTTCCTCAGTCCTCGACTGTGTTACTCGAGGATGACACACGTTCGGTCTGAGGGTAGGTGTATCAGTCGAATCCTTTGGGTCAGTCACTAGAGTGAAGTTTTTCCGACAGACGTTCGACGTCCCGTGGGTCCTACGACACCCTAGGTCTTTGGTCAAGTAATTTTCGTCGTCTGACGAATCGGGCCTCTTCGGGTCTGAGGACCCTCTGTCTAACGTGAGAAGTTTCTCATCTCCGGTTCTAGTCTCTCCCTGACCTCCTCCGATACCCAAATAAGTACATACATATACACCTCACCGGTAACTGAGGACCCAAGAGTCTCAGCTTATCTGGAGGTTCCACTTGAGGCTGACTTATCCGGTACTTCTCTTCAAAAGGTACATATACGTCCACAGGTACAAAAGGATCCAAAACATAGACACACATCAATATGCACATACATGAGTAGATGTGTGTGTGTTGAGGTCGAATTCCGTCCAGTGAGATTCGTCGTCCACAGGTAACTCCTCAAGGTAGCCTCCCTTTTTCGAATTGGGCAGTGGTCGTCTTGGTCGAAGTTTGGGTCATGGGGTTGGATCCTTTGTCGAGAGAGAACGGTAACTGACACTACCGTCCGAACCAACACATCAGACGGGTGGTCGCACGACCTCCCGAACCTTCCTCCGAACGACCCCAACGCGTCACCGAGGTCTCCCGTCTCAGTCGTCGGACCCCGTCTCCCTCTCGGGGATCTCAGTCCCACCCGAGTTACACCTCTCTCGTGAAGATAGTCGACATCGGTGACTTGGTACCCTGACCGACGAAGACCTCCATCGTTCGAGGGTCTGACCCGTCTCGTTCTCCTTCTCCGACCCTACTGGTAGCACCACCTGTCGTAGTGTCTCTCAGGACAGGTCCACTCGACAACTCTCTGTGAAGACACCAGAGACGGATAAACCTTCAAGGTGTCACCACAACAAGGACCTCGAGACTCTTACCTACTATACTCTCGACACCGACGCTCCTTTGACACAAATGGTCTTCCAGTTCATTGGTCCTACCGGACACGGGTTTAGACGTCCCGTACATACAAGAGTCCCTTCTCAGACCTCACGTCTCTACTTCCGACGCACTGAGGGTGGTGTTTGACCACCCGTCGTGTAATCCACCTGGTTATTCTACCTTCCTTGGGTCAGAAGGAACTATGTCGTCGAACCGACCATTCGAATGAGCCTCTCGGGTCGTCTACGTTTCTCGGACAGGTTTATGAGGGATAGTACAGTTGAGTAAACCCCAAGTAGTCCGGAGCATAGGACTCGACTATAGACGAGCACTTGACTAAACGAGTAACAGACCAGGTGTGAGGGACGGGAGATTCTTATGTTCGAAACACTTCTGTCCCGGAAAAGAGTAGAAAAAGGCACATTCTGGGTATTTGGATCCTGTCATAACCAATGTGTCGTCCACGAGTCGTTTCTGAACGCCAACACACCTTTTGCCACCGCCACAATGTCATTTCTGTTACCACTCCTCGCCTCGGTCCTGTGCAGGAAATCCACCTCGACGATATGGGAGACTAGAGAAGTAGTTGTGAGAGGATGGTGGGAATCCCTCCTCCTGCGGTTTCCCGAGTCTGTGATCGTTTCTCGGTACAGGTGTGGACTCCTCCCCCTTAAGTTCGGTCCGCCCGACGTACAGACGGTCGAGGAGGGAGAGGAGTAACGTCAGGTGTTCCCGGAGACTTTAAGATCAGGAGCAGTTTATATACACCCTATTTTCTTTTTCACTAACCCAATGGTTCGGACGTCCTTGGAATACGGTTTCGGTAGGTACAATCGAGAAGTATAAGTCCGGGGGTGTAACCTGAAGTTCTAAGATCTTAGTTTCGCTCAGTCAATAACCGGTTAAGAGTCTACCAAAACGGTTCTTTGTCAAATTGGTGTTTTTCTAACGCGAAGACGCACGCGGTTACGGCCACACTTTTGTAGACACACAGTCAAACGTACACACACCCCCCCGTACGTAGACATGCGTAATTTACACGTGTGGGAACGTCTCTCCACATATTCAAACACACACACACACAGAGACGTATACACCAACAGATACACACCCAAAAGTTTACGCTAGAACACTCTCGTACACATCTTGAGACACACAAACTTGTGAACCGACGTCTTAGACTTAAAGGAAGTCATGACAAAAGGACCAGGTGTGGGTTAGAACTAGGGGAAAGAACAGGAAAGAAGAGCCTTTAGGTAATGACTTTCCAAAAAAAAAAAAAAATTTGGGCGGAGGTCCCCCTCCCCCGACCCTCTTCCCCTTCGATTTTAGTGTTCCGGGTCTAGTTTTGTGAGTCGTCGATTTACTTAAGCCGTCGTAAAAGGGCGTACTGAACCTCCCTATTAAATCACTCCGGCGGTCGACCTTCCTTTCCCTAATTAAGACGTGAATCGCGTCGAGGTCACTTATTAAGTAGTGACTCTGGAAACACGGGTCGGGGACCCGCTACCTCCTTTGTAGGACGGGTGGACGGACAACGGACGGACCCAGGGGGTCACGGGACTGGTCGTCGTGCACTGCGAGGAAAGCCAGGAGTCCTGTGTACACGAGGTCATTTACCCATCTTCCACCCCGCCCCCGCCCCCATTCCTTTCCCGACCGCCACCGGACCGTGACTGACTGAGGTCTGGGACTCTTCTCGGCACCTCCCAACTCGAGGTCAGACCCTGTAAAAAGAGGCTCCTGAGACGGAGGGGAAGGAACCCCAGAAAACAACGAAGACATAGGAGGGGAGAGCCATTGAAGAGGTGGACAGGGACCAAACCACCACCACCCTCCTCCCGTCTGTAGTCCACCATGGGTTGTTTGGGAGACACTGGTTCTTGGTATCCTCCCACTACGCCTCGTAAGGTGTCACCCCTCACGAAACCCTCCAAAGGTCGTGAGTGGTCTCCCGAACACCCCTCTGTGAAACCCCGACCATGGAAGGGTCTATGGGGGAGTCTACGAGGGTGTACCTTCAGGGACCCAAGAAGTGTCCATTTCAGTGTCCTGGTTCATAATGGGATCTCGTCCCCCGAGAAAGAGGACCGGACCCTTCGGTCGTCCTCACCCGACTAAGTCGGTAGTCGGGGGACGTTCGTAAAGGCCCCAAGTACCAGGATTTGACGGGTGTAAGGTTGGAGGACGGAGAGAGTCGTGGAGTCTCCCTTTTCACCTTTCTCAAGTCGGATAGTACACGGGACCACGGTTCACTGGGTCCAAGTTCGACCTGAGTCTCGAGTCCATGTCGACGACCTCCTTCTCTTGGGCAGGTAGTCTGTCCCGAGTCGTCACCCGTCCTAAGGGTTTTGCTCGGCGGTTCTAAGGTATGGGATTCGGGACTTTGGACACTTATGCCACTCGATAGTGAGGATTTTAATACAGTGCACCGTGGCGCCTGGAGTTATATCTTGTAGTCATCCTCGGACTAGCTCAGTGTCCTCGGGGAAATGCTTGTCTTGTAAGAGAGACCGACGACTGTCTCCTCTTTCACTCACGAAACGACACCCTCCCCCCAAACTGTGCGCCCACATTTCTGCCTCCTCCGTAACACTCTTTCTTACACCCACCGGAAGTCCTCGACTCTCTCCGGGGGCCGACTCGGGTCGGTGACTCCCTTGTCCCTGGAATCAGGACGTCGACGTCCCCTGACCTAAGACTACTGTTGGAGTCACTCGGATTTCACGGGGGAAGGAGCCTCGGAGGCTTGCCCTCGTCCTGAGACGGGCATAGGACATACGACTAAAGTCGGAACGACATAACCTGAGGGATCGACGTCTTCACACTCGAGTATGTACTCACAGCAAAATTCGGTGATTCAAACACCATCAAAAATGTGTCGCTGTCTTCGTTTATAGGATCAAGTAAGTGAGGACATCGTAGAGCTAGGGTCCCTCGGTCCGAACCGTACCCTCCTCAATCTCCGACTGAGGGTCCAGACTCACCGGGAGACAAGAGTTGAGAAAAGGAGGATTAGACAAAAAAAGTTCGGATTTGAGTGGTAGCCTTTGTCGTCGGGAGAGGAAGGTTTTCGAGGACTTGTTCCAGTCGTTAACTCTTCCTCCAACGTTCGGTGACTCTCCGATATGCTCGACCGCACACCCGACGGTCCGGGACTCGAAAGGGACTGGGACCAGAATGTAGTCTCCTTTCGTGGACCTTCCTCTCTAGGTGGCACCCCGGAGTGATAAATACCAAAAGTCGAACCACAGGACCCCTCCATTTCCCTTGGTAACCAGCGTGACCGGTCCCGTCCGTCGACGACGGTGACGAGACGGGCGACAGGGTCCAAGGGATCCTGCCACGGACCACTTCCGACACGGGTCTCCCACATTCCCTCCGTCCTCGACCAGAGGGTGGAGACGAGTGGGATTGACGAAGGAATGGGGCGACTCGGGTTCGGGCGTCCTCTCGACTGACCGAGGAAGTCTGAACGGAGGACCACCTTACCCCTTCGAGATTAAACAACTCCAGACAAGCACTGATGGGTGAGGTCATAAGAACGGACCTCCTAAGGTACCTGTCCCTCGGACCACCCGATGTCAGGCACCCCAACGTCAGTCTGTACTGACTCGCGGATTGTGATAGATAATACAGTCCCATCGGTTCTATTAGAAAATTTTTAATGAAAACCAACGGTTTAATACGACGAAACAAAAAAATACTCAAATTAAAAAACCGGTACGGTGTACACCCTAGAATCAAAAGACTAGTCCCTAGCTTGGGTTCGGGAGACGTAACCTTCGAGTCTCAGAATGGGTGACCTGGTTACTCCCTTCAGGGAACTGGTATCAGAAAATCCCTTTTTGTACTGTTTCTTTATCTGTCACTACTGACATTGAGTAACAATAACTCATAAATAAGATAAGATTCACATTATGTCCACAAAGGAGTTTTTGTTTTGTTTTATTTTGAGTATCGTTGGTATACTCTTTTCATGATAATAATACTTGGGTAAAATATCTGTCCCTTCGATTCCGTGACCCTGGTTCATTAAAAAGGTACCAGTATATTCGACTATTTACGATCTTGGTCTGTCAGACCGAGGTCTGACAGTACTATATGTCTCTTTAGTATAGGTCGTACGACAGAGGTAAAGTCTCTACCCACGAGATATCCAAGTCTCTCCAATTCATTTGACAGGGTCCAAGATGACACTCCTGATCCCGTTCAGTTCTAAACTTGAGTCCAGACCGACCAATGTTCAGACGAGAGGGAGTCCCGGAGGGACACGGAGAGGGTTCAACGAGTCCCCGTTAAAGTAGTGATCGGGTCCCCGTTCTGACTCAAAACCACAACCTCCATGAGGAGTGTAGACTGTCACCAGTCTACGGGACCACCTCCGGGACAACCTTCAACGACCTCTTTGGTCTAAACGAGACAACCACCCCGCACCACCTCGTCCAACCCCTCCCCACTCCGGTCCCCCTGGTCGGTACCTGAGACAGGTCCCCTACTCGGTCCCCCGATGAGTGTCACTACCCTCGAAGAGACGCGCGTCAGGTAAGTCCGGAACGGGACAGTCGTAGAACACCATGTTGCCGAGAAATCTCCGTTGTGCCTCTACGGGTCCTCATACAAATCCCAGGTACCAAGTGACGAAAAGTGACACCCCCTTCTAGTTGACCCGAGGGTGATTTCGGGGGTCGGGTCCGAAGAACCTAGGGTCGTAGACTCCGGGGTTACCCCGGGTAGAAAACCAGTCATGACTCACGATTTAACGAAGTCAGTACAGGCTGAGAAACACTAGGATACCTGACGTCGGACTGGTCGAACGAAGGTCGACCCTCAGAGGTCCGTTCTTGTGGTCTCACCCAACGGTAAAGGAAGAGGTCCCCTAGAAGGACTGGGTCCCTAGGTTGAGCGCAACGGACACAGAGGACGTGACGTCCGTCTAAGAAATGGTGACTCGGTGGTCCCTTCGGGCGAAACCATGGACTGTAGATTAAGAGGGTAGGGAGTGGTGGGTGGTTAAAGAACGGAGGACTGGAAAGGGATGCGTTTAGAGGAGGAGACAGGAAGTCCCGAAGGACTCACGTTCCGGTTGAGGTTCGTATAAGGTACAGAGATCCACACATATACCAAGAGGGAACCGAGACACGAAACCCCCAAAGTCAGACTACCACGTCTTAACTGACACCTAGTCGACCAGAGACTTAGGACATAGGGACGGGGGTTCCGACACTCGAGAACCCCAGGGAGAGGAGAGAACAGTGACTGTCTGAGTTGACCTCCGTCCACCACCACGTTATTTGTGTACCTAGATCATACCCTTATCCCGGGCACACAGGACCGGGTCCGGGGTCACACGAGGGGTTAGACAGACGTATGTGGCCTCCGAGAGAACCCTGGGGAAGTGGGTAGGGGTGTCCTCCGTCTCCGTCCTACCAGACTTGTGGGAAAGTCTGTACACAGGACCACACACCGAAGGGACTCCACCGTTACCTCCAGTGAGTGAACTTCTGCTCCCCGTCATGAGGTCGTGGTCCCGACACAGGAACCTCTTCAACCACCGGGGTAGAACCAAAACCTTCTCCTTCCTGACTACGGTGTCCCCGTCGAGACCCCCAGGGGGTCCGAACTTGTCGACGTTCCTCTTACACCCTCATCCACCACCCCAGTGTCGAAGAGGACTTAGTTCCTTACAAGTCTGTAGTCGAACACATGTACAGACATATGCAGTGTCTCTAAACAGGGCTAATACTTTCGTTGTGTGTCAAAACCTTTTTATGTCTTTTCGTCTTTCTACTTTGTTTTGGACTTAAGGATGCAATCTCTTTTGACAAGTATTATGACGTACAAGGAAAGAACAAAAAAAAACCGACGTGACACTTAGAACGTCCTAGAACCAACGGGTTGGTCCCTAGTTTGAGTACGGGGACATTAGGATTGGTGACCTGACGGTCCCTTAATGGAGAAAAATAACTGTCAAAAAAAAAAGGATACGGATAAAACATATATTAGCGGTACATTAACAGTAGAACGAAAAAAAAAAAATGGAAATGGTAATTTTGGACTCGTATAGGTCTCAGGATTCATTGTTATTAATGGGTAGACATCATCGACGTCCTGTAAGACAGTACAGGTTCGTAGGACCAAAGAGGGAAGGGTAAATAGGTTATTTGACGTAGTTTATTAGAAACTATGTATCGAGACATAGAATTTAATAAAGGAATCTTGTTCATGGGTTTTATCTTGACAACTTAATTTCCTGTATGTATAAAATTCTGTGAACTAAGTAGTACCCCTTTGAGAAGGGGTTGTCAATATGGTCACAAGGGTGGGTACCGACCACCACAAGATCTACGGTTCAATCTACACTGGAGACAGGAACAGTGGTCAGGGAGAGACGGGACGTACCCACAGGGTCGGGGAGCGTCGTCGGTGTCGTCCAGAAGTTATCCCGTAAACCCCCTGATTCGGTCATAGGTCCCGTGCGTACACCGATCATAAATTTGTTGTTTTACTCTGTCGTAATTGCTATCGAAGGTTTGTTCCCTGATAGACTCTGTGAGGGTGCCCACTAGTCTTTTCGGACGAACTTCCTTCGTCCTGATCTCTTTCGGAGACTCTCTTTCCAGACCGTCCGACTTCCCTCCCTCCGACAATAAGACCCACCCTTTTGGAGGACTCGTTTGCACACCTCCACCGTAGTTCAGACCGTACACACCTGGGGGATCTTACTCCTCCCTAAGGTTCCTCTCTTCCAGTTCGTAGACGTTTCCGGTTTTCCACTACTCACTCACTACCCTAGCCCGCACACACACACACCACCTCCCACCACCACCACAGTCGGACATTGTGGGTCGTCCGTCGGGACGTACCAGGGTTGGGTCCCTCCACGAACCCCCAGTAACCGTGTTTGAGAGGTTCATCGACGGCACGGAGACGGGGGTCGGGCCCCGAAAATCCACCCACCGTCAACGAGGGTGGAGACCGAGAGGACGCCCTTAGTCAGTAGTGAGCTTTTCCAGTCGTGTTTACGTGACGGCCGAGGTCCTTAATAACTGTCGTCCTAACACTTCGTGTCACACCCAGGGGAGGGGGCGGTACCGTCCCGGGACTACGGACAGTGTGATTTCACAGAGAGGGTAGGAGGGTCTGGGCCGACGTCCGAGTCGACACAGACGGAGACGGGGGTCCCTCTACTCGACGTCAGTGAAACCCTGGACTTTGGTCCCCACTACCCTCACGAGGACTCTCGTCCGCGACCACCGTCGAGTCCCTGTCACTGAACCGGTGGTCCAGTCCAGTCTCTTCGACGAGACCCAAGACACCACGGGTCCTTACCGGAAAGTCCTAAATAGGGGTTTGGTACGGGTAGGGTCTCGCTGATAAGAGGGCTTAGGGTCTCCCCGTAGGTGTGTCGGACCTGGTAGACGGTCTATGGTTCCGTGAGTTCCTCCTGGACACTGTCTGGGAGACGCCTTCTCCCCACAAATTACCTACGACAGACACGAGAGATCCCCGATAATTACACAGATTTACCTCAGATGTGTCGTTCTTTGTCACAGACGGACCGGTCCTTCCTGTCGAGGGAGGGACTTACCAAAGGGTCTACTCAGGGGGTCCTTTCTAGGAAAGTCTGGATCTTGACGCCTCCTTCCCTGTCGGAGAAAGGACACAAATACCCCACCCCCGTTCCTTAGTTCCAATTTGATAGAGGGCTCCGACTATGGTCCCTGGACCACTTCTACGACCATCGTACCCCACCCCCGTGGTATTCACACCTTCGGTAAAGGGTATCTACGATTACCGTTTCCGAGACCGTCCGACACCTTATTCCTTACACTAATTGGAAGTCGACACTAGAAGTCGTTTCGGTAATTGGGGGTCGGTGACTCCGTCTGGACGGAAGGGACCCCTGTCTCGGAAGTAATGTACCCGGATGCCAGGGAGGAGTGTAAAGGGGTCCCAGGTGGTGTTGGTGTGGGTGCGGACGACGACGGACGAGACGGGTCTGCGTCACCACCGGTGGTTCCCCCGTCGACTACGACCCACCGACCCTGTGGATCCGAGACCCGGGTCCAGACGAAGTTGGAACACACACTGGAAGTCGTTCAGGGAAGGGGAGAGATCCTGGACCAAAAGTAACAGGTCACTCTTCTGTAAAACCCGCGGTACGAAACTGTCCGACGACACTTCCGACTTCCTCTGTCGTCTACAAACCGACACTTCCACTTCCGAGTCAAGTCAACTTGAGTCGTTTATGATTAACCTCCGAAGAGGTACGAGTACCTATGACCCCACGTCATTCCGGATACCCTCTTGATCTCGGACTGGTACGAGGGGAGACCTCGAGTAGCGGACGGTCCCCCAATCCTATGTGTGTGTGTGTGTGTGTGTGTGTGTGTGTGTGTGTGAGAATACTAGGTACGTCTCCGGATTCGTTCAACACCCAGCACCTTCGGTTTACAGACTCTCTTTTCGATACTGAAGGACTGACCTCTCCCCTCCCGGAATCCCTAACACGTCCTCCATATTCTTCCACCTTCTGGTGAGGTCAGACTCTCATATCGTCTCCGGTTCTGACCGTCCACTGTCTCCTGTCGTACCGATACTTGTCGGTCAGTAGGTCACATCGATCTCTTGCGGACCCACTTGTCCCTGTCTCTGGGTCCTCCGACCTCCCCTGTTCCGGACACATAGACCGACTGTCACTCCCGAAACGGGACAGGCACCATCCCTGTTCCTCAGGTCCCCCTTTCGGATTTGGACCCGTCCCTCGGCGACACCGGTGAACAGAGTTCTACCTACCCTTCCCGGGACGACCTCCGACGACGTCACCAGGTCGGTTTTCCTCTGAGGTCGTTCCCTTTCCCCAGAGCACTCTCGAACCCACGTCTAGCCGACACCCTTGACTCGTCCCTTCTCTACGTTCACCCGTGTCTGAGGTGACGAACGTAAAGTAGTCGATCCTCGAGATAGTCAAGACATCCTCCGGTCCCATCCTCACTGAGGATTCAAGGTGGGAGACAACCCAGGGTGTCCGACACGGGTCAGTTGAGTAGTCTCAAGTCCAAAGCGACAGTAGTGGTCCGAACCTCTCCCCACTTCGTCTGTGACTCCCGACGGACGGAGAGTCGGTAGGGGAAGAAAGAAGGTTCGGTTCTTGGTCGAAACCAGGTCCACGGGGAAGAGATGTGGACAGACGTGACCGTCCCACTATACGGTACGGAAAAGAGGTACTAACCGGCTCTCTGCACGTACGCTAGGTTAAGACCGGTTTTTCTACTCTCCCCCTCAGAAGACTTCCCGTCGACCTCCTCCAACGGTTCAGGAGTATTTTTGGTGAACACCCATAACCGTCCTTACATTCAACCACGTCGGTGATACCTTTTGTCATACCTCCAAGGAGTCCTTCGATTTTTTTTTTTTTTTTTCTCGACGACATAGTAGGTTGTTAGGGTGAGGACCAATATATGGGTCTGTTTTGATACTAAGTTTCTCTATGCCCGTGAAGATACAAGTGTCGCCGTGATAAGTGTTATCGGTTCAGTTCCTTCATTGGATTTGCCGGTAGTTGTCTACTCACCCATTTCTTTTGCATATATGTATATGTGTTACCTTGTGCTGAGTCCGCCATTTTTCTTGCTTTATTACGGCGAATATCGTTACACCTACGTTGATCTCTAACCGGATGATTCTCGTCATTCAGTCTTTCTCTTTCTGTTTATGGCGTACTGCAGTGAACATACATCTTACATTTTATGCTGTCTTTACTTGGATAGATGTTTCATCTTTCTCTGAGTGTCTGTGTCTCCCGTCTGAACACCGACGGTTCCTCCTCCCCCCACCTCCTCCCTCCCTTCCCCTCAAACCCTAATCGTATACACTTGATAAAATACATCCTGCTACCCATTTGTTATTCCAGGGTGATATACTGTGTCCCCAATTATAAGTTATAGGACACTATTTGATATTACCTTTTCTTATATATATTTTTCGTACAGATATACACATTTTGACTCAGAAACGATAAATCGTCTCTTAGTCGATGTCAAGTTATTTAAATTTTTTTTTGTTGTGAACACCCTTCCTCTCAAAGAGAACAGGAGGACCAGAACCGTGGAGAAGGAGACCTACCCCACGGTCTTGCAATACATGGGTACTCGACAATTGACCGACTTCTACCGTTAGGTCCCAACAACTTTTCTAGGACTCAGGAACTCGTACGACGACTCGGGTGCGTAGTTGGTTAAGACCGTCGTAGAAGTACCCCTAGGCAGGGTTCCCCGGTATTCTCAAATTCAACTACCCTTAACCCCAAGTACGATGAACGTCGGTTGACATTGTTCCCGTTACCGTTCCGACCGGAGTCTCCCCCGTAACGTGATCCCCTTCCCGTCGACACTTTCCCAGGCTTAGGTAAAGTGAAGGTGGGTCCTACACCTGTAAAACGTCTTCAATTGGGTCATTCAGAAGGATTGTCGGATCATTCCATCTTTAATCCTTGACCTCTTTAGTTCTTCGAACGGTTCACCTGAAGGGACCACCAGGTCACCGATTTTGAGGTGTAAGGGTTACGTCCCCCGGGTCCAAGTTGGGAACCAGCCCATTGACCTTGGACGTACGACGTTGATTTTTTTTTTTAGAACGAACAGTGATACTTGTGTCTTCTGGGCTACATGGTGTTGGTTCTGAGGTATGTCGGTTTGTCTAAATTTTTTTTTTCTTCTTCTTCGAACGGTTTCAAGTGGGTCGGTCGTTCAGTGTCTTCTCCCCAGTTTGAGTCCAGAAGATTTGGGAGCTCAGGCGTGGGTGTCACGACACAGTACCACGCACTGACCACCCTGTAGTGATATGGGGTTCTACAGGCTCCCCGTCCAGGGTCGTCACTGGATCAGGTAGGGGGTGGGGGCTTGAGTCTACTCCCCTGACTATTGAAGCTCTCTCCTGTCCTGTCCCTAGACACACTCGACGACTGACCACGGGGAAGGTCCATCCCGAGACGAGTGGGGGGAGTAGAGGGGCGGACATGGTGTCTTCGGACGGGCACAGGAGAGTGACGACCCTGGACCCGTGGGGAAACGGTCGACGGTCACTCAAGGGTTAGACCGGGTTGACGGTACCGGTCCACTGGAAGGCGTTCACAGGGTAGTAGCGACCCGAAGACCGGGGGTCAGGGTGTGCACGTTCTCCGTGACCCTTGTTACGGGGGTGGGTCTGATCAATCCGTCGTTTCCGTCGGTCTCGGGGGGTCCCATCCCTCCCCCGAGTGAGTAATTTCGTCAGTCGCGAAGGACAGGGAGCCCTAACGAACGACTAACCAAGTATTAAAAGACCCGTTTACGTCCCGGTACTCACTCTACTGAGACCCCTTTAGTCCGGCTCCTAACCAAACCCAAACTTCGGAGACAGGGGTCTCAGGGGGAGACAGGGTGGGGAGGAATGGTGGTAGTGAGAACAAGTACAGATTCGGAAGAAGGTCACAGAAACGGAAATTTACCTCTGACCCCGAGGTTTCTCCATGGAGTAAGATATGAGTAATACGGTCTGTGCTTGAGACCAACCGTCTGTTGTCCTTCGTGAAGGGTTCGTGAGGATAGAAGAAGTTCTGGGGTCCTTTCAACCCTGGTACTACACCCCGTTTCCCTTCTGATACCCTTCTCTAGTCACTCCGGCAGCGACCTGGGTCGGTCAGACGTGTGGGCCGGTGGTGCGACATGAGTTTGGGTGGCGGGAGGGGAGGTCGGGTCTACACATAGTACAGGACGCGTAAAAACGGAGGTGTAGAACACGAGAACAAGAGTCGGTAAGATGTGGTTGGGAAGGGATAATTTTTGAGTCGCCAGGTTGCAGACCCGTGGACAGGTCGGAAGTGTGGGGAGAGTGGAAACCAATTTTTAAAAATGAATAACATCATTTTGTCCGTATTATATTTTAAATAGTAAAATTGGTAAGATTCATGTACCAAGTCACCGTAATTCATGTAAATGTTACACCGTATTGGTAGTGGTGGTGACTAAAGGTCTTGAAAGAGTAATATGTTTTGTCTTTGAGACATGGGTAATTTATTATTATCGAGGGGGAAGAGAGGAGAGGGCCAAGGACCTTTGGTGGTAAGATGACAGACAGAGATACTAAGCGGACGAGATCCATGACGTACATTCACCTTAGTGTATTATAAATAGAGGCGAGACTAAAAATACCGAGACGGCCAGGGAGGACCAAACAACGATAATATGTAATAAAATATATAAATTGGAAAAGTGTATACACTGAGGACAGAAGTGGTTTGGTTTTTGAGGGGACTCCCGTCGACGAGGTGTCGTGTCTGTCGGGACGGAACCCCGTGTCCGGTCCTAGGTCACTTGAGAATAAATTGTCAGTTCACTTGTCGACTGACTCACTCGTTTATGTACTCACCCACTCGATGATCTCTATACTCGGTCTCTGTCCCGCTTACTCCCTTTCGCGGTATGGACTCCCATGGGCAAGACCGACTGGGCTCCTTGCAGTTTCAAGTAAGGCCTGCCGCACCCCTTACTCTCACCCCACTGCCCTTCGGGGCACCACCGGCCCAAGACCAAATGGACTGACAGGGACCCCTCCGTTTCTCTGGGGGGAGTCGTGTCCTCACGTTACCCACAGGTCGTGACGACCGAGACACGGGTCGGACCACCGGCTCCTGAGGGTACACCCGCGACCTAACTACACTCTCTCCTTTTCCCACTCCGTCGGGTGTAGCAAGTCCAGACCTGGGGGTCTGTCTACTATCTGGGACTAGGAAGTCTAGTGACCAGGATCGGAACTCTTTCGGGACGAGTCCTATGCCCGACGTCACGGGTCCAAGGGAAGGGGTCCTGAGTGCCGCCGGAGTGACTCAGGGGAGGACTCCTGACCCTTGGGTGGTCTGGGTTGTCTCCGGACCCCTCTTCCTCCTACCCAGTCCTTACCCCGGTTCCTCTGACGGTCCTCCTACTCCTTCCCCTACCCTTCTCCGGGGACGGTCCAACCTGGTGTGACAGAGACCGGGAAGATCGCAACGAAAGTCACCCTTCTCTCACGGACCCTCATCCTCGAACGAGACCTAGAGAGAGAGAAAAGAGAGGAGGGAAACAGAGAGGTCGCGGGAAAGGATTCGGGGGGACGGTCCTGAGGAGGGACGACCAACGGACGAGTGAGGTGTGTCCATACTCGACTGTTCCCGAATTTTGTCACTACTCCTGGTAAGTCGAGAGTGTTCTCTGTCTTAGAGAAATGATTTTAGTTTTCTGACTTAGAGACTACCACCGTTAAATTTGAGACCTACCTTCACCCCAGTCCCGGACTCCCTGAAGTGACCTCGAACAATCTGAAAATGAGTGTCCCTGAAGTTGTCCACATTCCCGACTCTGCCCCCAGACTCTTCACACACACGTACCGCCCCCTCCACAATTAAAGGTTGACAAGACAAGACTTACCAGCTCACACTTACTTGTCGATGGACGAGTACGGTTGGACTTCGTTAAAGAAGGTGACACGAGAGACGAGACGGTAGTCCTCGTCTGTCCTTCCTGTAGACACGACCCCGTCGCCTCACCCGTCCCACGACCTCCCGTTTCCCCGGGTCTGAGATGTCCTGTTCAGTCTCCCGACCCCACCCCCACCCCGTCTGGGTGTCACCCCCCGCGGGACGTCCGGCTTCAAGTCGGACCTATAATGTCCACATCGGGGAGTGACTCCCAACACTAGACCCCTGTCGTTCCGGTTCGACAACAGTGAGAAGGAACACACACACACACACACACACACACACACACACACACACGCACACACACTCTCGACGACCGACAGAAGTCCCTTCTGTACTAGTTTCCCCCTCTCCCCATCTACCCTCATCTCCCACAGACGTCCAGACTGTGGGAATCGCAAGTTCCCCTTCGTCTCTACATCCAGTCCTCGAGACCCGAGGGCATAGTCTGAGGGGAACCCAGAGTCACAAAGGTCGATACTTTACCCCGACTGCTTGTGCAGAACGGAATGGCCCGAATGTCACAATACCCCATCTAGTCTGGTCGGGACAACCCCGTCCCCTTCGGGTCTCGAATCCACCCTCGGTGGACAGAGGGTAAGACTAGTATGAGGTCGGTACCGACCTCAACTTAGACAGGAGGACCCGACAAACTTCCGACTCCCGTTCCCTCTTCCCGATCCAGGGTTCTGGTGTAGAAGGACCTCGTAACGGTCAGGAGGACCTCGATGACTCTCCAGACCTCTATCTTCCATTACCCCCCTCCCCTCGTACATACCGTCGATCCGGGTTCGACCCGGACCAGGACTGGACCGGTTACCTTCTCCGTAAGTAACCTACTTACTTACTACTGGATTGGCCTTCTGGTCGGTTTAGAGAAGTCTTTGTTTCTTCCCATTCCTCCAGGGATTTTTAAAGGGAGTCCCATACATTCGGGATCAAGTCCCCAGTGATGAGAACTTCCCTGTCTTTTTCTCTCTCTTGTGGTCTCTTACACCCGGTGTCATCCCGTGAGACGGAGTGGGGTACTGCCAGTCCCTCTGTATCCAAAACCCTTGGAGGACAGGAGGGACGTACCATACACTCCTCGTCTCGTTCCAATCCCGTCCCAGTGTACGGACCTTTCACGACCTCTTCTAGTCCCTAGTAGTAGTAGTAAAAATAGGGGTAGTAAGGACGGTAGGGTCCCGTCCAAGATATGTTTGATGAAGCCGATGAAAACTTTCCGGGTCACGGAAAAAGAAAGAGTCAAAGAAGGGGTCTGTGGGGACGGAGTGTGGTAGTCCGGTCGGTCTCCACCGTCGGTTCCCGTCTCGGACCCCAGACGAATTTCAACCTGGGGTGGGGTACGGACTTCCAGGGTCACGGTTGTGGGGGTCTCGACACACCAACACCAACTGCATCGTCCCCTACTTCGACGGGAAGACTTACTGGTAACGTATGTCAACCCAGAACCGTCACCGAAGTAGCTGAAAGGGTCTGAGTCACCCGATCCCTGTCCCACGACCTTCTTCTGTGTGTTCTCCTTCGCACTGATTCCCCGGCTGGGACCGGTATTTAGGTCGGGAGACGTTAGTGAACCGTAACGAGATGACCCCGAGGGTCGACTATTAATTTCGAGTACCAGGGACGCTCTGGAAGGTTCCTCTAGTTATATTATTTAGAAGGGACAAGATAAACTTATAAAGTAGTGGGAGTGTTCCTGGTGACGGACGGACAAGAGAAACATTTCTACACTATTCCCAACATTCGCCTGTCTCTCAGTCCTCCAGACGACTACAAGGGTCACAATACCGACTTGACGAGTCACAGGGACCACTCCGTGATTAGAGAGACCTAGAACGAAGGAGTAGGACTCTCGGACCCGTACCCCAAGAGGAACCTTGGGTCCCTTCCATACCTGAAGACCCCGGCACCAACTCCTCAACGAACCTTTCTTCAGTCACGGTCCCGGACTCCCTCCCTCCCTCCTCCTCTTGATTAGACTTGACTCGTGGATGATACACGGTCCGGGGAACGATACACGAAATACGGGTAGTACCGTGAACTCGAAGGATTACAGGTGTGATCCTTCCTGTCATAGATTCAAAACGACTCCTCCTTATCTCCGGATCCCCCAATACCTATATGGTAACCATTCGTCGTTTTGAACCTGACGTTCCTCTAGGTTGGTCAGGTAAGACTTCCTCTAGTTGGGACCCTAAAGAAACCTTCCCTACTACGATTTCGATTTTAAGGTCATGAAACCGGTGGAGTACGCTTCTCAACTGAGTAACCTTTTCTGAGACTACGACCTTCCCTAACCCCCGTCCTCCTCTTCCCCTGCTGTCTCCTACTCTACCGACCTATCGTAGTGACTGAGCTACCTGCACTCAGACTCACTTGAGGCCCTCAACCACTACCTGTCCCTCCGGACCGCACGACGCTAAGTACCCCAGTGTCTCTCAGTCTGTGTTGACTCGCTGACTTGACTTGACTTGACTTGACTTTGAACCCAATCCTTGGGTCCGATTGAAGTGTAAAAAGAAATTTGTTAGTATCTCCAGACACTACATATGACTCTCCCTTTTCACTATGAAGAATGGTCACGAACCGTGTGTCATCCACGAATTATTTCATGAACTTATTACTTTCTGACTTAATAGGAAAGATAGTCAGTCGTTACTCCTCTTCCCAACCCGTCCCCCGTGACCCCGTCCCTCCGAACCCAGTACCTGACTCCCCAATAACGGAACGTTACGTGGGGAGATCCGAGAACGGGACAACAGGTGATCTCCCCACGTAAGGTTCCTTGTGACATAGAGGGTGTGTGGGGTTAAGAGGTCTCGGAAGGAGGACGGTTCCGTCGTACCTCTGTCGTGTCTTACTCGATCGCACCCTCTGTCACACAGGATCCGAGTGGGAACTGAGACGATGAGTGAATGAGACAGTGGGTCCTACTCCCAAGATGAGAGACCCAGAGTCAAGATACATACGTTTTATGCTAAGTGGAACTCTTAGTCTCTACCACACACACCATGGATCGGGTCCTGGACCTTATATCATCCACGAGACATTTATGACATAAAGAAACTGAAAATCCATTGAAGGGAAAGAAATTTATACACACTTTACTCTTATGTAGAAATTAACCACATAAGTAAATTACGTCATCTACAAGACACGAGTGACCTGACAAAATACCTCTACTTGAGCTTCTTAAGGTTTAAGAATACCTTTAGTAAGGACAAATAGACGACCCTCGATACAAAGAACTCAGGGTGTACCGGGTTCTCAACGTTATGACCCAGTCGGACCCTACGGGTCTCAACGAGACTTCCTTATCGACCCCAGTAGATCCACCACGGGTGGACGGGAGAGAGATGAACAGGGTTCGGATGTACTCGGGTCTCGGGTCCCGAGACGGAGTGAAAGTGGTTGAGTTTCACCATCCCCGCCTTCTGTCCGTTCCTGAACTACCCCTAAACCTTCCCGTTGTCGAGGAGAAAGAAAAGTAACAGGTGGTGGAACTCTTATTGAAGACCTCTCTCTCTTTACTTGTGTCCGAGTATCGTCCCGAGTCGACTAGTGACAGGGACGCTCACTCCACTCTGTCACTGTCCACTCGTTCCCCGGGTGCGACTTCTTAGTTGTACGCACGTGTCGACATCTTGTGTGTCTGCGTGTGTTGAAGTGTTCGTCATGACTACGGACGTGTCCCATTCCTAGGTACGGTCCGCGACAACCCTGACTTTCTACGTCAAGAAAGGACGAGGGGTCTAAGGGTCGGGTCTCTACTTGTGTGTGTCTTGCCTCGGGTCAAGGGAATCGTTATCTGAGTACCTGTCTGGGTCTCTGTGTGTGCATTCATCCCTATCATGGGGAAGGGCCCTTATTCCGGGGAAGGACACCAGTGTCTGTGAGAATGATTGAGGAATCCGTCCTCCCCCTCCCGAACAGAGGGTATTCAACATCTCCCCCTTTTTACTCCGAGTCATTCTTTTTTTACAAGATTAGTTCTTTAGAAAGTTACGTTTATAGTTGTTTTCAGATATTTACTTTTGACCAGATTTGTGATTCTTACAACGTCGTAAATCCTTTGAGTAAGGTTTCTCTGAAGCAAAACAGAAGTTTAGGTACTTGAAACCCTACTTGAGACTTCTTGTGGTGACTGGACCTTTATTAGTACCACTAGGATGACTCATTCGTGGCTGACTAACGGTCCGTATCCCTGCCCGTGAGGACTGGGTAATAAGGTTGTTTAAAGGTGGTGTCCGGGAGTTCCTCCTTAGTGGTAAAGACAAAAAATTCACACCTGGACCTCAAGTCTCTCCACTAGATTGAATAGTCGTAGTGTACCAACCATTTACCGACTACACTCTCCGACCTAAATCACTGGGACCTGAGTAGAAGGGTGAGACCTTTGGATACTAAACTCCTTCTTCTCCTCTCCCCCCTCCTCCTTTATTTATTCATCTACCTCCTCCCTCCCTCTATTTTCTCTCTAGATCTCCTCTTACCCTTTCCCTCTTAGCCCCACCTACCTACATGACCTCCCTCTAAGACCTATCGGGGAACGGGAAACGGAGAGAAGAACTCTGTTCCTGCAAAGTCGTGGTCCCTGTCGACGGCCGGGACGTCCGAGTGACCCTCGTGTCGCGACGACCCAGTGCACTCGACTCACCCAGTAAACCTACTCCCCCACCTCCTCCTCGACTCTCGAAACGACGAAAGAGAAGGAATAAAGGAGGAGGGGTGTCGATGGCACCTCCGTGCCTTTCCCTTTCTGTGAACGGTTTCAGGGAGTTCTCGGCCGGTATACCCTAAGTACGAGTTTCCTTTCTCCTCCTTTATCCGTGACTTTCCTGAACTTCGACGGAGCTTCTTTCCTCTTATTCCCTGAAGAGACCACCACACCCGAAAGGACCACCGAGTCTGCCATTTCTCAGACGGACGTTACGCCCTCTGGGCCCAAGCTAAGGACCCAGCCCTTCTAGGGGACCTCTTCCTTTACCGTTAGGTGAGGTCGTGAGAACGGACCTTTTAGGGTACCTGCCTCCTCGGACTCTCCGATGTCAGGTACTCCAGCATTTCTCAGCCTGTGCTGACTCACTGAAGTGAAGTCACGTCACCAATTCTGAGCGAAGGTGACGTCCCCCACGTCCAAGGTAGAGACCAACCTTTTGATTCTAAGGTATACGACGTGTCGGCTTTTATTATTGCGTTATTTTGTCTTTATATCCCGAAGCAACCACCGGGCCTGTTATTTCTTAGGTGGACGTTAGGTCCTCTTGTTCCAAGTTAAGGACCCAGCCCTTCTAGGGGACCTCTTCCCTTACCGGTGGGTGAGGTCATAAGAACGGACCTCTTAAGGTAACTGTCTTCTCGGACCACCCGATGACTAGTACCTCAGCGTCTCAGCCTGTACTGACTCGTTCCTTATGAAAGTGAAAAATTCACTAAATAAAATTTTTTTTTATCTTCCATCTCATTCCGTTCCCTACTTCAGTCATCTGGATCAAAGATCATGGTTGTATGACTGAACGAAACATTGAACATCGGTCAATGAATTGGAGAGACTCGAAGTACAAGGACGAGACGTTTTACAATTATGAAATTTCTTCTTTTTGACAGGGAGAGGATTATTGACGACATCCCTTCCCCATATACAAAAAGTTGGGTATTTTAAGAATCGTTTATTTACAAGGAACATCGTCAGTGGGAAAAGAACGAGTAATTGGTAGACATCACAAGGTATACGAGTGGGTCGGGACTCGTCTGAGTTTTGTGAGTCGACCCCCCAAGGTCACGAGGGTCAGTTTAAATGTTCTCATCGACACTTCGGACTTCGGGGAGTACCGGTAATGGGTACCCGGGACTCAGGAGTTTAGGTCAACCTTAAACGACTCCGGTTTGTTCCCCACTCCCGGACGTAAAGAGTAGTGGGGGGCAGGGTTAGAGACCTCGAGATACACCCGTCGGTCGTCTACTCGACATTAACCCCCTTTACCTGTCGGTAGGAGGGACAAGGACAGAGGAACGATGTTTGTGCGGAGTAGTCGAAGAAAAGACCCGTAACCCGGGGAGGCCGGAGGATGTCAAGGGAAACACACGGGCTGTTCGGTAAAGACGGCGGTCGGACGAGACCGGGACTGTGCCCCAGACGCTGAGGGGAAACGAAAAGTAATTGTGTAGGAACTCGATGGAGGGTGGGAAGGGGGTGGAGAACCGGACCGGGGGTTAGAGGGGGTGGGGGGTGACGTCTATAGCGGTGTCGTTGGCCAAGGTTGGCCCAAGGTCGTTCGTAGGTCGAGGAAGTCCGACGTTTCTCCGAGGACGCTTATGAGGGACGGACGGGTGTTCCAGAGGGGTGGGAGAACAGGGAGGACGCGACTTAGGACGAAGGGGGAGACGATGTGTCTACCCGGGGTTCCAGTGACTGAGTAGTACGAGAAAGGACATTAGGGGGGTCTACACCTCTCCGGTCCCGCCCTAGTGTCGGGTCCAGATGAGTAGGGTTGGACGTTCGGACAGTCGGTGTGTCTCCATATGTATGTGTGTGTGTGTGTTTGATATATGTACTACATAGTTGTCCGAATGTCGTCGAGGGTCCATTTAGATCGACGTGTGTATTGTGTGACAACGTCGGTCTGTACACTTGCGTGAGTGTGTATGTTCTGTGCGTCTACACACACGGATATCCGTGTCCGTGTACAAGTGTGTACGTGGACTTGGTCGTACTTCCACAAGTATGCGTCCACTTGTACACATGGACGTACTCTAGGAACGAGTCAAAGAGGAGGAAAAGGTGTAAACGAGTCGTCGAGGTGAATAGGGAAATATCCGTCTTTTCCTTTTAGGACCCCGAGCGGGATCTTGGTCGAAGAAAGAGGACAATGACCACGAGGAGAGGGTGGGAAGGGAGAGCGGGAAAGGTGGCAGAAATCGTCGACCCCCGGGCAGAAACACTCCATCTGCTCCTCGAGACGGATTCAGGGACCGTTCCAAAGGTTCCCTTCCTCATTCCGGACAGAAGATCCAGTGGACGTTCTACCCTCGGACTCTGACTGGTCCATTCGGGCCGTAGACGTTCAGACGCGATTGTCTCGGACTACGGCCACGGGTGTCAACAGGACCGTAGTCGACCAGTTATGACGACGCACGGGTCGGATTCGAGAGTGGACTCTTACCTTCGGTCTACCCAGGGGTCATACCTTTTGTGTTCACACGTGTGTATACACACATGTCCACACACACGTACATTCGACGAAGTCAGCACAGACTGAGAAACCCTGAGATACCTGATATCGGGGGGCCGAGGAGACAGGCACCCTAAGAGGTCCGTTCTCATGACCTCACCCAACCTATAAGGACTGGACCCCTAATTTGGGTCCAGGGAAGACAGAGGACGTAATCGTCCACCCAAGAAATGGTGGTCGTGGTGGGTCCTTCGGGTATGCACACATACAGCCATGGAATTTAACGGACGTCACAGTCTTAAACGGTTTTGTGTCCCGGATCTTTCCAAGGACACCCACTTCCTCACTCTTGATAATCCATCGAAGATACTTGTGCTGGGGGCTGGAGCCTTCGTCTGTAAGATGACAGACTGTCGGACGTCACGGACCCCTCCTGCTCCGTCCTGTTGTGTCGGTAAGGTCCCTTCGTCCCCTGGAGTCCTCGATAGGACTGTCGTGACCTAGGACCCGGCTCTAAGGGGGGAATGGCTGGTGAACTCGAACGCAGACACTGTATTCAAGGGACTTGGAGTCACAAGAGTAGAGTCGTTACCCTCGTCGTGACGAGGAGACCCCTCCCCACTCGGTCACTCGTTACGCGCCCCTACACGGTCCTTCGTCATTACACGGTAAAGTCACCCTCTGCCACCATTATTGTTGGTACTTTTATTATTGTTGCCAGCATTTTTTCTATTCGAAAGTAACAGACCTTTTAAGTAAATACACCTTGTTGAGTAAAAAGCTCGTCCGACCCCTCTACTCCGTACTGTCGTAATACTGAAAAAAGGAGATTTCACGAAAGTCGACTCGGATTCCTCTACAAGTCCACCAGAGGTCGACACGACTCCCTCGGACCAAGACGGAGCGTGAGGTGGGGTCGTGCGGTCGGCCGGACGGGGCGGAGGGGGAGTACGGGGCGTAGGAGGCGAACCCAGAGGTGAAACTGACACAGGGGGCTCTACCCCCGAAACCACTCGAGACTCCCGTGTCTGCACTGACGGAACCTTGAGTCCAAGAAACGGGGGAACTTACACCAAAAGGACCGCTCTCCTCCTCGTCCGATTCAGTCTCCCTCCCCCAGGACGGACAACAAGGGGAAGAGTCTGAGGTGACACGTATTTAGACTCGTTTCCCACCTGTCTCGTATTGCGTGAGGGAGGGTCCGTCTCTGTGAGTGCAGCCGGGTCCGGGTCCCTTGCGGTCCGGAACGAGGAACCGACGGGACGGAAGGACCCACTGGTTCCGTGACCTCCGACTCCCACCCCATTTTGACCTCCCTTTGTGGAAGAGACAGACTGAAGGACGGGGGACGGTCCAGTCCCGTCGGGTCGTCCGACGACTCCCGTATCTACGAAAAGAGGACCGGGAGAAGACTCCAAGACCACCCTCCCCCGGAAACCATCCCGTCGACATGTCACGGGGGACGAAGCAGAGAGGAATTGGGAGTAGGAGGGTCGAGGGGACCGAGACTTGGAAAGGTTACCCTGCGTGTGTGTGGTGACGGGAGACGTCGTCGGTGACACACGTCCCGGGGCCCCGAACCGTGAACCTCGACCCGTACCCCATCCCGTCCCCCACCACTCCCCAAAGTTCGGGTACTCTGGAGTTCCAGTACGTTCCAGTCCGACAGGCTCCACTCCGCCCTCGCACCCGGAAGACGTAGGGTCTCGTGGGGTGTCGATAGACCCTATTCGCCGGGACTCTAGGACTCGGTAGTTTGTCAAGTCACTCCCTTAATTGCGAGGAAGATACCTCCTCCAATAATATAGTCCCGACCTTGTCCACGACGATGTAATTGACGTCGCTAGTGCCCACTCCTTGGTGGGTTCGCTCGGAACCGTCCCCCTGCCGTGAGCCCTCCCTCTTCGTAGTTTACCGTGGAGTCCCACCCTTCGTCTCTACCGCAGGAGTGGTTGGGAACCGGGGGTGGACGTCTCCGGGGGTGTTCCTCACACACCGTCCCCTCAGTCGAGTCTTCGAGTCTCGGTTACACAGGGGACACAATCATCGGGCTGGGCTCTAGGAAGGGTCGGGTCGTAACGAGGAGAGGAGGTCCTTCGGAAGGCCCTACGGGACCGGGAGTGACGAGGGAGACAGGAGAGTTGAACTCACTGTATCCCCGGACCTTGAAAGGAAGCTTGGAAATGTCGAGATGATGATACCTGTGGGTCAGTATACCCTCAGGACATAGGTTCGAGCCCCCAGGTGACTCCTGAGGAGGGAGACGAAGTCGATCTCCATCATACCGTACCACTACTACCGTTGTCCGAGGGACCTCAGTGTGGTGTACCCGACGTTTAGGGTCGTGATTGGGACTTCATACCCCGAAGGGTCCACCGAGTCACCATTTCTTAGACGGACAGTTACTTCTTCTGTGTCCTTTGTGTCCAAACGAGGGACCCAGCCTTTCTAGGGGACCTCCTCCTTTACTGTTGGACGAGGTCATAAGAACGGACCTCTTAAGGTGCCTGTCTCCTCGGACTACCCGAGGTCAGGTACCCCAGTGCTTCTCAGGTTGTGCTGACTTGTGTATTAGGAATTCATCGACACACTGGAACTCGTTCCAAGTACTGGAACAACCCGAAATGAAGGAAGTAGACACTTCACCCCCACCATTACGTCCCAACAACACCTGTTTTTAAGTATGTACATTTGATAGACTGTAACAATTTATGGTGCTCTCATAATTGTTATTGCTATCATCGTTATTAATGTTATTAAAATCGACGAGGACCGGACCACAGAGAGGCAGAACTGAGGGTGGAGAACCAGACGTTGTCCTCCAGGGACCGACGACACTGGTTTCCTACGTTTCTCGTGTCCGAGACCTCGATGCGGCTTCACCAAAGTTCGGGTGTCAAGAGAGGACCGACTCGTGGGGAGAGACTCGGTGTCAAAGGAGAAGAGATTCGTCGGTGAGGGAGATTCCTACCAATAGTCCTGTTCCTTCTTTCATATTATTCGAAATCGTAGCTTGGGGGACGGTGGAGTTACTCCATACTTTCCCACGGGTATCTCGGTATGGTGCCTCGGGGGGTCTGAGTCACGGGTGGGTGTATACCGGTAGTGGAGGTGTACGGACTTTTCGTCCAGGAAGTCCGGATCCTTATACACACACTCTCCGACGGTCCGACCTCTCCTCGTCCGTCTTTCCGACCGCCCCACCATCTCGGGTCGGACGGTACGAGGAGTCAGGGAAGGAGGGTCGAGACACTGGAGACGATTGACTCCCCACTGTGGCCCTGGAGAGGAGGACGGCGAGACGAGCCCAGGAGGGAGACTGTCGGTAGGGGTTCCAACCTCCGACGTCTCGAGAGTCGTCGGAGGGTAGTCGAGGGTACGGCGGACAAGTCAGACAAAGGGTGCGGAGGGAAGGAGACCCTTGGTCCTTGGTCCGACGTGCCTCCTGTCTTCCGTCTCGCTTCGTCTCTCCGTCTTCGCGACTCGTCCCTCACTACATTCCTGTACACAGTCCTCCTTCAGTCTGGAAGAGGTGGTTTTGTCGTTCGGACGAAGACGTCCCGTGCACCATAACGTAGGGACCCCCGAAGGGACTCGTTTCTCTCCTGTCTGGGTGCCCCACCCATTACTTGAATCCAACGTCGTCACGTCACTGCGTTACGTCCAAAATTGGGTACTGGGGTTGAAAGGTCGGACAGAAGGTGGGAAGACTACAGAAGTCGGAGAACAGGGGAGGGGAGAAGATGTATTCGAGGACCCGTAGGCCGTCCTCCTTAAGGTCCACCTTTCTGTGTCCCTTCCCGTTACCTTTTCCGGTTCCCTCAGACGACCACGACTGAGACGAGTCCGTATCTTTCCCAATTCGTTCGTAGAGGGAGTCACCCTCATGACCCCAACCCGTCTCGATCCACTCGACTCTTCTTTATCGAGTCCTCCCCATTCGGGGTCCCCTTCCTACCTCCGAAAATCGTCCACCTCCCTCCGACAGTCCCATTACCGAAAAGGACCGTATTGACTGAGGAGGACCAGAACTACGATAAGATCTTTACTCTCGATCTCCCCGGAGACTAGGAAGTGTGTCAACGTCTTCCTTTGGTCAAGTGAGAGCCGAAAGTCAGGGGTGAGACCCGGGGGTCGACCATACTCTCTTCGACTCGAGATTATAGGGGGTCCGGAGACTACCTCAAGTCCAGAGGGTCACGTCAGAGTCATGGGTCTCCTGGAGAGTCCCTGGACGGAGGTGTGTCCGGCGGACGTTCGAACTCTGGGAGGGAGGGACAAGAGTTTCGGGACCGGACCGAGATAGTCCCCGGGCACCCCTCGACGGTCGACGACGGGTGACAGGGCCCCGAGTCTGAAGTAGGTCGGTACCCTCGTCCCGTCGGTGGGGTCCTACCCTCGCCCGAACCCAAGTCTCCGGGTCACATCATCAGGACCCAGGGTTTGACGTCCTTTACATTTGGACGGAGGTAGGCCGGATGGGGAGTCCCGTACCCTCGCCCACGAACACACAAACTGTTTCAGGTCGGTCGACGTTCACCCTCCCCTCTTCCTGAGACGAAACGAAGCACTCCGGTCTTGATTCCCCTCTCACGACAGACCAAGGTCCCCGGAGTCGAGACTTACCTCCACTCGAGGCTCTTCCGCGTCTCACGACTCCCTCTGTCCGCTCAGGGACTCTAGGAGGAGTCGGAGGTGACAGACAGCTCACGGGAGGTCCCGTGTATGGAACCCCCTTTGGATACACGGTTTCAGGGACACGGGTCCTTCCGAGGCGACTGAGGAGCCAAAGGGGAGAGGGTAATGTTCGTGTGCACACCCACACACATACGCTCACGCTCGTGTGTGTGTGTGTGTGTGTGTGTGTGTGTGTCCGACGGGGTCTCCAAACACACTGTACGACATGGACTAGAAGTATGGGTCGGAGGTCAGACGATCGGGAGTTCCACGGAGACACGGAGAGTCGGGTGGAGAACGGGACCGACAGGAGATCCAGAAGGTGTAAGGAGTTTTACTTGTTGACGGTTCCAGACCGAAGGAGGATCCGTCCCAAAACCTTCCTACAGTCGGTGGACTGAACTGGACTCACGGTAAGGGACCCGTCGGGAACCCCCTAGTCCCCTTTCCCCTCGGGAGGTCACACCCAGACAAGACCGACGACCCCAGGGTCTACCCGTCCGAGGACTTAGGACTTTCTGGTCTCCATATAAGGGTCTTCGGGACCCCTCCCTTCACGAACCCATCTCTTCCTACACCACCTCCCGTCTTGACATCCACCTACCCACCGTCTCCTCCAGAATACTGGAAAACTGGACAGGAGGTGTCGGGACGACGAGAGAGTGTCCCTTGGAATCTCCCTCCGCTCCTTTGTCTAAGTCTACTTCTGACGACGTCCGGTCTACGACCACGCGGTACTGACCCGGAGTAAGATAAGACTCTCCTGTTCCTTTAACAGAAGATGGACCTGGGAGACACGACCGGAGACTCGGTCCTTCCGGTCCGAGGGGGTGGGAGGTCTTCGGGTTCTCCGTCGACCTAAGGGTCCAGTGTCCCGATAGGCGTAGGGGCCTTCCGTCTCTGTTTGGGGTACTGGTGAAGGACGGAGTCTCCGGGTCGGAATGTGTTACACCTGTCCCACCTTCTCGCCGGGAGACGTCTCTACCGGTAGACTAGTCCGACCAGTCTCCGACCTAAGGACACAAAGACTGGGACGGACTCTACCTGGTCCCTTCCTTTCAAAGGACCTCCTCCATCCCGAACTTGTCCACCTTTCTTTCTGGAAGCGTTAACCTCCATCTCGGACTCCGAGTTTCCTCGGTACTCGGTTACCCGTCCAGCCCTCTCCCCGACCGCCAGGAGAGATTCCAGTCACCCAACCCTCGGACTCAACCTCATCAGTCTCTCCTTTTGCTCCGAACACCAGGAGGGACTGGAGTAGAGGAGAGGTCGGAAGAGAGGTTCGGGTCTACACCAGTAGGAGACTCCGGTCTGTCCATTCTCCCTTTTCGGGACAAGGAGTGTGAAGATCAGAACCGGTTCCCTATCGACCCGTTCTTCTACGAAGGTCTCCGAGGTACTTCCTCCTCGACTCTAGGTTCAGTCCCTCACAAATCAGACTTAGAGGAGGAGAGCGCAAAGGGTGTAGTGGTCTATTCTCGGGTAGGTACTACAGGGGGAGGGTGAAGTACGAACGGAGGGGGGTGAGTCGAGGGTCACGTAGACTAGGAACACCCAAGACTCGAGGACCTTCCGACGGTGAATTCCGTATTCGCCCCGACAATAAGAGTCACTTCACTACCCGAGAGTAGGACCCAAAGTAAAGAATTAACCTACGATTACTTGGTAGTGATTAACAACTACCACGATGTGATGGAGTCCCCCCGGAGCTAAATCTCCTAGCTTCCACATTCCGCCCACATTTGACCTCCGGTCAGTAGAGTCGTAGGTGTGTCTGTACCAAGGAAGGGACGTGAGAGGACACCCGTCGCCCCTGACGAGACCTTTAGTCTTTACCGTGTGAGGTTCTTTGAGACTGTACTCTCGAGACCGTTTCCTTCTTCAGAAAGACATTTTGTTCTTACGACTAGGGGTGTGGGGGTGGGTGTGAAGTAGACTTTATCGGGCCGACAAGAGTCCCCTCGGGGAATACCAGTTGTCCGTGGGGAGGGGGACCTTCGAATCCCTCTGTCGGTCCGTCCCTATCAGAAAGGTATACCGGGTGTCCTTTTAGTCTCGGGTGTCTCGAAACGCCCACCAGGTTCGGTCTGAGTTCGGGGTCAGATGGTCCGTGGCAGTGTAGGAAGTAGGAGAGGACCCTTCTTAAAGGAACAAAAGGTCTCTGGGGAAAACAGAGACAACTCCGTCCCCTACTATCCTCCGTTTCTTTCCGGAGACGAACACGGTAGACGGTCGGAAACCTTACAGACTTCACTTTCAACGAGTCAGCGTAAGCTGAGGACCACTGGGATACCTGACATCGGGCGGTTCGAGGAGACAGGTACCTTTAGAGGTCCGTTCTTATGACCTCACCCAACGGTAAAGGAAGAGGTCCCTTAGAAGGACTGGGTCCCTAGTTTGGGTCCAGAGGGAGTAACGTCCGTCTAAGAAAAGGAGACTCGGTGGTCTCATCGGGAAACCGTACAGGTCGACACCGGTTAGGACACCGGACCGAACCATTCCCTGGGTAAAGAGTCCGTCTCCTCTCTCCCGGGTCGACAGGTAGTTGTGGTAAAGGATTTCCTACAGTACTGTCAGAGGAACCCTTTCATGTCGGAACCCTCTCTGTTGGGACCTTCTAGGTGGTACTGAACCTTGGAAGAGTTACCCAGAGAGACACGTGAGGGAGACTCATAGGGGAAAGAGTGTCTACGACAAAATCTCGTCCTTCTTACACCCGTCTGTAAATTCACTTGAAGGGTCGAAGTCTTTTTACTGAACTCTGTGTCTCGGACGGAGAACAGGGGAAGGGTTCTCTGTCGGAGGGAGTCCTCGAGACCAAGGGTTCACGACCCCAGACTTCGGACGAGTCGACGGAAGACGGAACCCTCTGACACCCGTGTCCCGTTCACTCCCGATATACAATGAGTGGTGAGGTAAAGGGAGGTGATCTGACACTCGAGGGCCTCCTGTTCCTAGACGGAACAGTCTCAACGTCAACAAGGGTCGAGGGTCAGACCCGTGTCACCCAGGGTCGTTCACAAACACCGTACTTCTTTCCCCGCGGCCTGGGAACCTTTTCGTGCACCTCTGTCTCCGTCGGGGAGGAGAGGTCGAGACGATCCGGTCGGGAGTCGGACCTGACGACCCTGGGACGAAATTGGGCCCCTTCGAATAGTCCTGGTGAGACCTTAGTCAAGATCGGATCCCCCTCTCAAGTCTAGGGTTCAAGATTGGGTCTTCGCACAGAAGTGTTTCTCCGTTCGCCTTGGGTCGTCATCCCCGAACCTGGAGAACTCCAAGACCACGGAACCCCGAAACTCTAGGAACCACGTCTAACCTGGGACCGGAGAGACAGGGTCGAACCGAGGGACCCCGACCTCAGGACTTAGGACCAAGAGGACCGGTGTGACTGGTAGGACTAGTGACGGGTGGCATCGGTACCAGACCGAGGGGTCCAGGTCGAAAAGGTTGTGGGTGTCCTGTAGAGCCGCACGTATACCGTGAGGGGTGTTCGGGACCTTGATTGACCCTTCAGTCGTCTACTCTCTACCCCGCCCTCTTCCAGTCCTGGTACTCGGGAAGGGGAGTGAGTCCCGGTCGGTGTGGAGACAGAGGTTGAAACACCCTCGACCTTTCTCCCTCCGGTGTCGGGGGGAGGGGTCTCTATTTCGGGGAGCCGGAAGACTCGTAAGGGCCCGGTCTCTCCGACCCAACCACGAGTCAGAGTGCCCGACACCCAGAGAACTCAGGACCGGAGTGACGGATGACCCCGAAGGGTCCACCGCCACCACCATTTCTTGCGTGGACGGCTTCGTCCTCTGTGTTCTTTACGTCCAAGCTAGGAACCCAGTCCTTCTAGGGGACCTCCTCCTACACCGTTGGGTGAGATCATAAGAACGGACCTCTTAGGGTAACTGTCTCCTCGGACCACCCGATGTGTCAGGTACCCCAGCGTTTCTCAGTCCGTGTTGACTTCACTGAATCGTGCGTACGTGCGTGTGTGCTGACCGATGACTAACACGCCCGAGTAGGAAATTTGTAGACACTCGAGTCGTGGAGGGTTGTCACATTGAGTGTTACAGAGATATTACGTGTCCAAAGACCTACCTGTCACTTGGGGTCTCCTCCTCCCCTACTCTTCCGGTCGAACGCCTTCTGACTCAGACCGTATGTCACATGTGACTGACCACCCAGGTCCCCGACCTTTCCAGACTCGACCTGGGTATGTAAGACCTTGGGGGTCTTAACCCCACCTCCTCCCATCAGACCCCACCCCCTCTACAGAGTCCTCACGTCTCTACGTCCCCTCCCAGATCCTGACTCGTCCCTCGTACCTGTAAGTGTCCCATGTCCCTCTTTCCCGGGGTGTCTCCTCACCCGCCTCTGTCTTTCCCCTTAGTCCTGTGGTCCACAGGGCCTTCGTTTCCTTCTTTCCCGAAGTTCTTCACCGCTAACCCCGAAGGGACCACCAGGTCACCGATTCTACGATGTGAGAGTTACGTCCCTCGGGTCCAAGCTAGGGATCAGTCCCTTCATCTAGGGTGTACGACATTGATTCTGAGACACGTCGGTTTATTTAGTTATAAATTTTTTTTTTCCCCCCCCTACGGAGAGTCTGAACAAGTTTCCTACTCGTTAGTATCCCCTCAGACACCGGGGACCCTCTCGTCCCGTCAGTCACTGTTACTCACGCCTCCAGCTCAGATTCACCCGACTCCCAAGTCCTTCCCTTCTGCTCCTCCACCCTGAGTCTAGGTTGACTCGTCTCCACGAACAAGACGGACATTTTTGACCGGCTAAAGTGCATTGTTAGTCCTAAGGGTAGAAGAGAACTTTTGGACTCTCGAGATTGGTGAGGTCTTAACCCCACCTCTACCCATCGGACCCCACTCGCTCTACAGCATGTGGACCGACTGAAGACGTGGATAATTGACCGTACCCGGAACTTCCCCGACACTGGCACGGTAGGGACTACGGTAAGGAAGATCACCTTAGAGTGACACACACATCCCTACCCTTTCCTGTCTCTGCCCTCG
Source organism: Capra ibex (assembly GCA_006410555.1). Taxonomy (NCBI): domain Eukaryota; kingdom Metazoa; phylum Chordata; class Mammalia; order Artiodactyla; family Bovidae; genus Capra; species Capra ibex. The sequence continues at coordinate 30,266,621 of SJYO01014747.1, forward strand.
CGTGTTCCCGTCTTCCTCGGCCTAACCTTGGGCTCAGGACCGAGGGACGGGTCACCGGAGGGTAGGAGAAGCTGGTGCGGACCTTCCCCGTGGTTTCGAGGCCCGAGGAGTACCACAGGACCCTCCTTCCTCCTCGGGACAGTAGTCAAAACCAGTACGAGTCTTCATTCGTCTGGTCTGTCAGACACAGATTACGCTACTCCTGTGGTCCTCCGGGGGCGGGGCCGGACGGAGTAGCGGACTTTAGTGAGGTGATTATGAACGAAGTCAACCATTCGAGACAGAAAGACCCGACGGGGAGACCCTAAGGTCGTGGGGGCGCCCTCTTGAGTCCGAAACCCCCAAACTTATTTTCAAAGTTCATACTCTTCTGGAGTCCTCCGGAACCGTCGTCACTACCCCCTTGTAACCCTTTCTTGGGACACCGAAGTCAGACCGAACCCCACAGAGGGTGGTTGAAGGAAAATTTGTGACTACGGTCGACACAAATATCGAGACCCGGTGTCCCTACAAGAGTAACTTGTTTTTAAGACTCCGAGACTCGGAGTCCCCTGACTGCAGTGAACCTCGTCCACGTCCATCCAGTCCGATACCGTATCCGTCCTCCGGGACGTCCCTTCTATTTTGAGTCCTAAGGTCCCGGAAGAGGAGGTAGTGTGCGGAAGAGGGTACCCGTAGGACGACCCTTCCTTCTTCCGAACCGGAGACGGTCTCGTTTACCGACCACCGGTCTACCCCTGTCACAAGATGTAGACGAGGTGAGGGTGACCGGTCGGTACGCTAGAATCAGTTCAGGGAAGTGACGAGCTTCAGAACCGGAGGAACCGATAAATTACCCCGGTTACACTGACCGGAGGGACCCGGTCACAATCTCAGTCTCACGCACCTCTTGGTTCGCGACTCACTCGAGTCACACCTTGGAAGGGTCGTTTACGCCCGACGAAAAATTGAAGTGTACTGTGGACAGTGACCTAATAAAAACAATAATATCACAATAAAAACATTCAGGTTACGAGACCGACGACTCTGTTCGAGGGTCCCGTGGATACCCAGTATAACCCGGAGATGGCTGAAGCGGGTTTAAAGACGGGAGACCCCCGGAACCGGTTCCGGGTGTTGACCTGTGCCCGTCCACACTCGTCAGTTCAGGGTCCTCCCAGAAGTCTTATCAGTGACCTAGAAGAGACGTTAAGACCCTGGGACTACGGTTGTAGTGGAAGGTTCCCGTCGCCGATGTACTTCTAGTTCCGTCTCTCACTTCACCTTTCTGGAAAACCTAAAACCTTAGGACCGAACCTATGAGTGATCAAGACACTACAACCCGTCAGTACTTTTACGAGACTCGGAATCATTGGATTCCTGTTACAATGGATGAATTGTTCTGGTTCACTACTAATTTGTAGTGTGTGTGTATGTGTGTTTGTGTGCGTGTGAGGATCGGGTAAACTGTCCATATACCACTACCACCACATCAACGATTCAGTACAGGCTGAGAACACTAGGGTACCTGACATCGGACGGTCCACGGAGGCAGGTCCCCTAAGAGGTCCGCTCTTATGTCCTCACCCAACGGTAAAGGAAGAGGTCTCCTAGAAGGGTTGGGCCTTAGTTTGGGTCCAGAGGACATAACGTCCGTCTAAGAAATGGCTGACTCGATACTTTCTTCGGGACCTATGTACCATCTGTGAACTTTTTATATTGGTAGAAGTTGAACCGGAAAGAATGATCCTGGAATCTGTTTTCACGGGATGAAAATTATCGAAGAAGTTAATCAGTAGTCCCAGTCCGAGTCAGACTCCGGTCTCAGTGTCGAGAGTCCGAACAGGTTTTTTGGGGGTTTCTATGACTCATACTGATTGACCCGACTAGACACGGGACAGAGAGAATGGGACCGGACCTGGTTCGGACAAGGTACACATGTCTCCTTCGTCGGGAGGGGGAGGGTCATGACCGAAACAGGGACGAGAAATCGAGACCCGTCGTTCGTCAGTGTCTTCGTCGACGGTTGCCCGTCGGGTCGGTAGGTCGGGAACCGGTTCCCAGTCTTGAGACGTCCGGTAGAGGACCGACCAGGGGAGGGGTGAGAGACGTACGACCCTATGGGGGGTGGACTGTCCGGTGACAGAAGGACCAGGGACGACACGAGACAGTCCGTCCAGAGAGACACGGTTCGACCCTCCGTCCACGACCCGTGACTAGTCTGGGGTCTCGGAACTTAGTTCGGTGAGTCCCCTCGGGGACCCGGACCGGTGTCCGGGTCGTCTGGAGCCCCACATTAGACAACCCCCCCATGTTGACCTCGAGAACAACGGACATTCCTTGACTCTGCCAAATGGTCCGGTCTCGTATTTGGTCGGGTCGTTCGGACCTTGATCGTTCCTACGGTTCAGAATATAGAACCGGTGCCCTTCTGGTCCTGAGTCTCTCCCCGTCCCGGGTCGGACCCCAGTGTGTCCCTAAGTCCCCGACACCCGAGCTGGGACCCAAAAGGACTAAGGTAAAACGGAAGAGAGACAACGAGACACCGAAGGAGACGATACAGAGTCCACGGGTGACACTGGGGATGATTCCGATAGGGGAGTGGGACACATTCCGAAATATAGACGGTCGTAGAGGGTCAACCACCAGACCGAGGGGGTAAAGAAGTCGGGAAACCCCGTCCAAGAGCCCACTCCATAAGTCGAAGTTCTCCATTTCATTGAAAGGGTTACAGTGCCTCGTACGAGTTTCATGTCGGTCTAAGTAAGAAAGTAGACAAATAAACAAGTAAGTTATTAATAACTCTCGAAGGATTCGAGGTCTCTGATACAACTTTCATCCCTATTCTACCACTCCCTTTGTCTGGACCCCAACGAGTACCTTGATCACCCCGTGTTACCCTCCTCCGCGACTACTTCTTATTCAGTGATTAGTGTAGTTTCATGTATTTGGTGCACTTTGACGTCGTCGTTGGGACCTCTTCATGTCTCACGGCACCTTCGCACATTATCTACTCCTAGACCGGACCGGACCCTTCACCCCTCCCGAAAGAACTCCGCCACTACTGACTACTAGGGGGTTTCTCGCCCCTATCTTACTAGACCCCTCCCTCTCACGTTTCCGGACGACACTCTCCCTTCTCCCTGATGAGTCTCTTAACTCTCTACAAACAGGTAGTCCATACCGACCTCGTCTGTCTTCCTCCACCCCCCATAGTACGACGACCCCTCGACCTCCCTGACTGTTTCTGGATTGGTACAACCCGGATCTTAAGAGAAATGGAACCCTCATTACACTTTCGTAGTCTCTCAAGGTGACCATGACACCGTGGTGGTATAGTTTACTGTTGGACGGAAACTTCCCCCAAACTTTTTCCCAGTACAATCTACATGGTTCTCCACTTATCACGTCATTGGATTCCACCACCTCGACCCCCTCTCCTCGTCGGTTTTAGTTCTAGTGTCCTCTTAACTGTGCTGAACCGTCACCTAACTTACCCCCTTTTTCTTACACTAATGACTACGGTTCTACCCCTCCTCGAGTGTACTTCTCTCTCATATCTCTTTATTCTCTCTCTGGCACCCAACTTTGGACCTTGTCCGGTTGTACATTAAAGTCCATCTGCTCTATCTCAATGTGAAGTTTCTTTTATTCTCATCCCGTAGAACCTTCGGTTCTGTTCCTTCCCAAAGGTTGTCTTACTCACCAGTACTCCCCGATTACGGTGACTCTCTAATGTCTTCTACTCTGGGTCACCTACCTCTCGATCCGTACCACTAATGACCACTAAAATTTGTTTTAAAACCAAACTACCGTAGTGACTAAGTTACCTGTACTTGAACCCGTTTGAGGTCCTCTACCACTCCCTGTCCTTTCGGACCACACGATGTCAGGTACCCCACCGCTTCTCAGTCTGGGTTAAACCACTGACTTGTTGTAGTTGTAAAGTCACTTCTTCACCCCAGTCTAACCTTCGTCCAGTTACCGAGTCGACCTTTCTCCGTCTTGGTTGGTGTTCTACTCGGTGCACCTGGACAACCAGACCGTATCAGTGGTGACCCCCTGTGTGAGATAATGATCTAAAAGAGTTCCGATCTCGGAAGTACTACCTCCCTTCACCGATTTGGGGTCTGATCGTTCCGGGGCAGAAACCTGGACTTGGGATGGATAAGACGAGGAGTGATTACTCAACTCACTCACTTACCGAAACCCCACGAGAGTGGGTGAGGTGGAGAGACCGGGGTTATACCCGGACGGACGACCCTAACGTTGGTGAGTCTCTCCTCCTCCCTTGGTCTGTCTCCATCCTTGGGGTTCCTGGTATAAGGGATCGACTCCACTCTGGTTACCCTACCGTCTTTCATCCCTTGATTCGGTCCTTAGTTCCTGTCCCGTGGGTTTGTGTCCGTTGTTTTTAGACTCCCCCCTTTTTTTGAAACTTTCCTGTATTTTAAGGTATATATCAGTTATATATAATATATTATACTAAATTATATATAATTTGTATGTCATATATAAAGTTCGTAACTTTATAAGTAACACTCTTTTTACTTTCGAAACCACCTGCACGAGACAACGACACATAAACTTTAGTCCGCACCTTCCCGCTACCGTCTATTCCATAAGAAAGGTCCCACATCCCGAAGACTCCCAGGGTCAGGAGGGAGACCCCGAGGACGGACCACGGCCCCCGAGCGTGACTTTCGGGGAAAGTCCAAGACTGTCGACCCGGAAGAAAGAGTCTCCGAGGGGGGGTGGGAAGACGAACAGAAACGTAGAGTAATCGTGGAGGCGACGACCACCGTCGAGACGGCGGACCTCGGGACCTTGTGTCCGACGTCCGAGCGGGTCCGGGACGAGGGACGGGGGAGAGACCCCCCTCTACCCACGTCGCTACGCGAGGGGGCGATGGGTGCAGGTGGGGAGGTGTGGGAAGTGGGACCGCGGCGGCGAACCGAGGGTGACGCGCAAGGGTACCGTTGGCCCACGGCCGCGCCCAGCGCCTCGGGACCCGGCGGGTCGAGGGGCGGGGCGACGGGTTCGACCTAGCCACTATCCGTCCCGGAGTTAGAGGGCTCTACTAGCCGCTATTAACCAAATACCTTTATCGCCTCCCCTTTTCCCTCGAGGGGCGGTTCGGACGAGGGTCGGTGGACAGGAAGGAATCGTGCCTTTACCTCCGCCCGCCCCGCCCGTCCCGACTCCTCGACCCGCCACCTTTGGGCCGAAAACTCTGTTCGTTCACACAGTGGACAACCCGAGGTCGAGTAGGAGACAGGGTGAGCGACACACCCACGGACACCGGCCGAACAACAGTATCATTGGATCCTACAAACGGAGTCATAAGGAACTGGGGATTCGGACGAGTCCGGAGATGACCCGTATAACAATCCCTTTACCTCTCCCCCTCTCCCCCAGACAGGAACCTTTGGGGTCACACCCCCTGTCTCCTCGTCGTGGATTAAAACAAATATATTTCATACAGTCTGGTCACAACGGCGACGACACCCAGGGTTTCGTCCCTGTCGAGTCGATCCTACCCACGGGACTCCCCCTCCGCGTGTTTGGTCCGAGACTTGTCCCTAAAGTCGACCCCATCCGTGAGGGGGTTTCCTTTCCACCCGTCTCGGACGCCCTCCCCTCCCCATCCATCGGACCACCCCTCCGGATTCCCGAGGGTAACAGATGTCTCCCCGATTCCCTATCGTTCAAGTGCCTCCCCAATGACGTGTACGAAATATTAGTTCTGACTCGTCTACAATGGGAGGGGGGTAGGTATATCTTCAAATCAACCTACCTCTGAGACAGCGGGGAACTACGGGAAGGTCGTCTTCACTCCAGGTCCTTCGTACGTCACATGTACTGTATGGTCCAGAGTGAGCCTATGGTCCGACGTTCTTCATACGAAGGACTGAGGTCGACCAACCTCCCCTCCCTCGTACGTAATTCCCTAGTCTTCCTTGGTCCCTTCGGAGTATTATCTTTACTGGTTTCTTCCACCGCGACCACCACTTCTTAGACGGACGGTTAAGTCCTTAGTGTTCTCTGTGTCGAAGCTAGGGACTCAGTCCTTCTAGGGGACCTCATTCTTTACCGTTGGGTGAGGTCATAAGAACGGACCTCTTACGGTAACTATCTCCTCAGACCGTCCGATATCAGGTATCCTGGTTCTCCAACGTTTCTCAGTCTGTACTGACTCGTGGTATGTGCATACGTTTCTTCACTACCCCTGACTCCTCCTCCTACCAGTACCCCAGGAATGGGGTCCTGACCCGTACCATTCTGCCTCGTGAGTCTCCGGCCCTCTCCATCCGGAATCCGAAAGAGGAAGGAAACTGGTAGTGGAGGGTGACTCAGGTCGGGTCCAGAGACGTGGACCCCCGGGACGGAACGACTCCAGCTAAACACCGGTTTGGGACCACCAACACTCTAGTTCCTCACCGAGAAGGGAGGAGGGGTTGGTACCACTCGTCGAAGGGTGTGTCGTCCCTTCTATACTCTGGAGCGGAGACGTCTCGGGCGTCAGGGACCCACCAAGTGTGAGCCGGAAGAAAGGAGAGACCCACAGTGTCAGGGTCGGGACTTGGAAACCCATGAGTATAGGGTTTATAGGTGTACGACCAAAGACGAGGTAGAACGTGTGGTAGGGACTGGGACGAGAGTTGGTCGATCGATAAATATGATGGTACATCCCGGTACCACGTCTCGGTAGGAACGTCCGCCCTTCCAACCACCGGGGTGCCTCTCACTGGTGATACCGGAGGGATACTCCCCCTCGGTCCACCGACTACTGTCTCAGGTGGAAGACCCTCCATAAGTACCCCAGAAGACCCGGGAGTCACTGGACACCTCTTTCGGCCCCGACTCACCGGAGAAGGTCCCACCGGTGGAGGGAAATGACGGAGAACAGGTTCATCGACGAAGGGAGACAGTAGGGGTATGGGTCAGACGTTGATCTCCCCGTCAGTTGAAACTGGGGAAAAAGAGACATGGAGACAGGGTGGGAGGTGTAGAGATGGAGGGAGAACGGAGGGGGTCAGAACTAGGTCGTGAAAGATATCTTACTCTGTTCGGTGAAGTGGTAAGTTCAGGTCGGTCAGGGTGGAGATTCGGAAACGAAAATGACCTTGGGTACAGACATTAAAACTTTAGGACGGACGAAAACTCTAAGACCGCTAACCAGGAGAAACGAAAGAGAACATTGAAGTGGGATCAGGTAGGACAATGGGGTCCAGAGTGGACACGTATCGCGAAATATAAAAAAATCTTATAAATAAGTAAACCGACACGACCCAGAGTTAACGTCGTACGCTCTAGATTAAGGGACTGGTCCTAGTTTGGACACGGGGGACGTAACCCTCGAGTCTCAGGGTTGGTGACCTGGTGGTCCCTCCAGGTCGTGAAAGATCCAATGTTTCCGAATAGGTGTAGGTACTTCAGTGGGTTTCGTGATTTACCTCTACTTGCTTACACGGAAAAGGTCTACGGAGTAGGTAGAAGATGGGTCTTTTGGGGCACCTGGTACCTCCTCCTCTCCCCGGACGGGCGTGTAGTCCAGAGATCCGACCAACGGGGTTCGTTCCCGAGTGTGCACGTCCCAGAGTTGTCGAGTCGTAAAACACCTGAGTGTTCGTCTCTCGTCTTGGGACTCGACTCCCGTTTCTCCCGTTTCACCCTTCCCCTCCCTCGAAGGACTCCGGGTCCCGTCCGAGTTAAACTGAGACCTCCGTCACCCCTCAGGTGCCTCCCACCGTCTCAGTCCCATGCCTGGACTCCAACGACACCAACGCTACAAGTAGGGAACCCGACGACATCAACCCCACAGGTCAAGAGCAGTCAAGGAACCGTGACTGTCGGACCAGGAGAAAGGGTCCCAGACCCCAACTGTGTCAACTGGATCTAATTTGGAGTAGACCGCTCTCCACGGGGGGTGGTGATGGAATACACGGAGGACGATTAAGTATTCGTGGTCGACTACACTCTCCGGGGGGGACCGGGACCCCCTCTCCGTCACCTGGAAGAGTCCAACCTCTTCCCCAGGACCCCCCTATGCCTCCCTTGACCCCCGACTGGTAGAATATACTCTTTGAACTTGATAGTCTAGACGTAAGGTTCCGTCCGGTACCGTCCCCTCCTCCTCGGGAGTTTCCCCCTTTACAGGTGCCTCTGGTAGTTCTTACTACACTCTGCGACTGAGTGTCTTTTCGTTCCTGCACAGGATCCGTCCGAAACACGACTACCGTCGGATCCGTCCGACCCAGGGGACCGAGGGAGACAGGACTACTCGTGACTCACGACCTTTCGGACCCAAATTTGGTTGAGACGGAGAGTAATGCCACTCTTTGTTTCGGTGCACACGAGACTCTTACAAAGGGATTACACTGTTACTCAGGAACCTGGTCGGACAGACTGTGAATAGACGAAGGAGACACTCCCAGGTCCAAGGGGTCTGTGACGAGAGGGAAACTCGGACCCCCAGAACCCGTGTAAACGAGGACCGACACCCTTCAGAGGTCCGTCTCTCTTTCCCTTCCCGAAAATACGTACACTAAAGTACGTCGAGGAACACGGAGAGGTTAGGTAGTCGTACAGGGCGGTCGAGATGGAAGTTTGGCACAGATCTTAACCTAGGGAAGTATGGTAGAGGTGAACCCAGACTCTGTTCCCTAAGGACGTGAGCGGAGTAGTGAAAGGACAAGGAAGACCGGGAGGACGGTGGGGCGGGGGAGAGTGTTTGTCGGTCTCGCTAGGAGACGGTCAAAGTTCGTCTGTGGTGAAGAGACGAGTTCGAGGACGTCATCGAGGAACAAAGGGTGTGTCGACGTGGGACCGGACATTCCTGGCGTGCGAGACCAGGTCCTTTGGCTGGAACAGAGTAGGGGCTCGGGGAACGGGTGAGCGAGATCGGTACGACCGGAAGATCACTAGAGAGTGCTGGAGGTTCGACCGAAAACGGAGGGTCCGAACCGGGACCTACAGGGAAAACAGACCTGACGAGAAGGGATGTTTAGGTAAAGACACCGAACAAGGGAGTGAAGGACACATAGACTGAGAAATAGTCTCTCCGGAAGAACCATGTCCGACACCAGGAACGGATTTTTTACCGATTAACCCTCCACTCTCGTAGTGAGGGTGCGGGAAGGGGGTCGGGTCTTCCCGGACGGGATGTCTCTGAGAGGAAGGAAAGGAGACTCCTCGGGGAGGGGGGTCGGACCCTGGGTCGTCCTCTGTAGTGGTAGACGTCTCCATTGGGGGGGAAGGAGGGGATAAGGAGACGGTCCGGTCCCGCCCTCCTCCACCTCCCTCCAACATGAGTCCTGAGGACGGTCCACCTCCCCCTTTCTTCCTTTTTGTCGACGTCTCGGTGGGGGTCCGAGTATCTAGTCCCAAGATGGGAGTGACGTACGAGGTACTGGGTGAGTGAGGGGTCGTCCAAACTGGACCACACCACTAGGTCCTCGTTCTGTTCGTCGGGTCCCTAATTCTCTGGATCCAAAGTTGGGTAGGCACAGGGGTCGAGAAACCTTTTGGGGAGACTCGGAATTAAAAAGGGTGGGCCAGTTACCCCTACAGGCCTTGGTAACCATTAAGTCAAGAGGGTTACTAAACCGGATTCCAAGGACGCCACTCCAGTCCTCTCCACTGATTACAGGGAGAGTGAGGGTCCAAGGGTCCTTGACGGATCCTACCATCGAGGTCGTGGGAGCACCGACATTACTCGAGGGCTCCAGGGACCTTCACTCGCGGGTCGTCGTACCGTCAACGGGTCTCCGAGAGTGACTGAAGGGCCGTTGGGGTTCAGGCCGGTCCGTAAAACGTCTGGTCCGGTACGCACCACGGAGAGATACAGGAGACGTAGGAGTCATGGAGGGGAGACCTGTCGGTAGACCCTTTATTTCGAACGTCCCCCCAACCGTTCTTGACGAGTACGAAGTGAAAGTCCGTACACGGGTGACCCGTCCGACCGGGTTCCGGACCGTAGTTCGTCCTGGACCTCCTCGGTGTCACCCGGTTGGAAAGACGGAAGGGGAGAAGGGAGTCTACACACGGACATAGCCCTAGTTCCGGAAGGGGTGGAGGACGGGAAGGGTCCGGATGTGACCTCTGAAATAGTCCCTCATCCCATACAGGTGTACGGTCCAAGGTGCACCCCTTCACTTGACTACTACTTCGATTCAGAGTCCAGGCTGTTTGTGTAGACACTCCTACTCGACTCGGGACCCCTCCCTTAAGTGTAGGGGACTTCCGTGAAGGATATCCGGTCCCCCGTCTCGACCTATGTGTGAGTGGTAACCGAACGAGGCAATTGAGTGGGTTGTGACGGTCCCACGTCTTTAGTCATCCGTCCTAAAGATCCGTCTCCAGACCGACCAAACGTACGTACGATTTAACGAAGTCACATAGACTGAGAAACGTTGGGATACCTGATATCGGATGGTCCGAGGAGACAGGTTCCCTAAGAGATCCGTTCTTAGGACCTCACCCAACGGTACGGGAGGAGGTCCCCTAGAAGGACTGGGTCCCTAACTTGGAGGTGGAGAATACGGAGGACGTAACCGTCCACCCAAGAAATGGTGATCGTAGGTTCCGATGAGTCGGACATGACCGTCCCGACCCAATACTCTTGGGTTTGGACGGACTACGGTTTCGTGTCGAGAGAGACAAGGTGGTGACCCGAGGCCGTACACCCGTCCGAGTCTTCAACGATTAAGGTCACAGAGTGGGAGGTCTGTCAGACAGTACGGGAGTCATTCGGTCCTAATCGGTCGTCTACAGGACTCCCTGGACACTGACGGGTAGCGAGTCCCGTAAACCCCTACACCACCACCTCCCTACCCTGTTCCACCCCATCCTTCTGACGTGGTCGTCACTTCGCCAATTACTAGACATACCGTCCGTGAATTTAACCAAGACCACCCCTCCCTCCACCTTCCTCTGTCTAAAGGTTGGAGGGGACCGGTGAGGAGACGAGGTCGTTAGACCCTCCGGTACCCTTCGTTCCTTCCGTTCAAGGTAGGAGGTCCCATAGGGACCTAGACTTTCGGAACGGTGACCTCTCCGAGACTGACCCCGTTCTCCTCCCCGACGACCCGACCCTCCCTACCCTCCTTACGGGGACTAGTCAGCAAACCCGACTAAGTGAGGTCTCCGGGGACAAAGAGGTCGACGTAGTGTTCCCGAACCTCAATTTTTATGGGGGGGACAAGGAATAGTAAAGTCGTAAATTTGAACGGACCCTCAATACTGCCAGTACCACTCCGGGAAAATTATCCTCTCCTCCGTCCGAGTCCCTGTGTTTTCCGGAAAGTGACTTCACGTGTCGAATCGAGTATCCGTGTCTCGGCCTTTACGTTGGTCCTAGGTAGGTGGAGGTGTAGGAGACAGAGATCGGACGAGAGTGGTCGACAAGAAACCTCCACTGTACTAAAGAGACTTGGTGTTACACACATAAGTACGTCCGAGTATTGGACTCCTTGGTCATGGTCGTTTGTCAGGATTGTCTTCCTCAACACCGCGAACCTCGTCCTCTCCAAAAAGTTTTCCTGCATCTTCGGTTGTTAGTATTTCTTTCCCTGACTATCTGACTAACATAATTTTTAGGTGTGGTCTCCTGAAGGGACCAGCAGGTCACCAATTCTTAGACGGACAGTTACGTCCCCTGTATCCAAGCTAGGGACCAGGGTCTTCTAGTGTGTGAACGGATTCGGGTTGATTCCCGATGTCGATTCTTTGGACTCTGGAATCTCGGGAACGAACGAGACGTTGTTTTCTTCGGTGACGTCACTCTTCGGCCGAGTGGGGTTGATCTCTCCTCTGGGGCGAGGGACTTTGGCCTCTTTCGGCACGAGTCGTCGTTACTGGGTCACGTCGGTTTGTTATTTTATTTAAAATTTTTAGGCATAGTAGAAGATATTACCACGTTTTAAGTGGTGTCACGTTTTTTCTTTTTTCTCTTTGACCTCCATTATAGACGTCATATATATTTTCCTGCTATAGGGATTACGTGTTTCTTGTGACTTTAGATATTTGTAATGGTAGAGTCTTTTTTTGCACTTACCTCCTACGTGTTTCTTTATGATTATCCCTAATAATTATACACTGTACACTAATACATATAATGTCTGGAGGAATATCCCCCAAGATCGGTTGATAGTTTTTACAAAGGGTTTCGACACTTGGTTTATTTTGTGTAGACCGAGGAGGAGTCCCAAGGGCTCTAGGGGTTTAGGTCAACGCCCCCGTCCACCCTTACTCGAAGGTCTTGGTCGACCGTCAAGTCCCGGGGGGTCCAGTCAGGTCAACCCAAGGACCGGGGTTCACCACCACTGTAAGGTCTTCCTCCGAATTTCCCCCTCCCACCTCGGTTCTCCTCCTTGGTCGAGCCCCATCTCTTGTCGTCCTTGGTCTCTGTGGTTTCAGTTCCCATTATTTCATCTTTGGCGTGACCCCAACCCCATGGGAATCGGTAGACCAAATAAACTGGATCCTCACATTGATGTTTTTCTCACGAGGGCTCAATCGTTCATGGAAGTACGGAAACGATTCACTGTGTCACTTCCCGCACCCGAACGGTCATTCGTGCCATTTCCAGCTCGAGGAGACAGTCTCAGTGATACGCGGCACTGACTTTGTCTGTTTTTAGGGGAGAGAGGTCCGTGACCTCGTAAACCCCGGCTCCCTCTCCCGACCCAGTCCCGACCCTCCGACACCTCGTCTCCCCATACACGTGACGGCCCCGTCGTCGGACCTTTAGAGGGCCTTCTAGAACCTCCTCCTACTACTTGGTAGCGTCGTCCGAGAGACTCGGAGACACTGAGGGTCGTTGTTCTTTCGTCTCTGAGGAAAGATCTGAGACACACGCACATACACACACACACACCTCCCCTCTACTGTATGAGTAAAGTTCGACACGAAGAGAGACCGTTTTTAGTGGTCTAACGCAACTATTGTGGACATTCACGTGGAACAAAGCCTAGGGTGCACAAGCTCCCCCAGATCCTTGGAGTGAACCTTTTCGGTGGTTTCAGTGAAGGTAGGGGTAAAGTGTCAATACTTTTGGTTGCAGGTCTCTTTCCTTCGGAGACAACACTAAGTCCTCGTTTACTTTGTTTCTTGAGATCTTCTCTACTCAAGTACGGCCTCGTGTCGGGTATGGAAAGAGAAAGTGGTATGGTAGGAGAACCCCCGTCCTCACAAACCGGAACAAATTGTTAGAACCCCTGGTCATGGACCATAGCAACCCACTAGTTAGGACGGGTCTGTCGACCGGACCCGTGGAACCTCAGAACGCCAACCGATTGTAATACCTTGCAGTTCCACCAGAGTCCCCACGGTCTGTGCCCGAGACCCTGGACCCGTCCCCTTCCCTCTCCCGGTGCCAGACCCCGAAAGAGTTGTCCCTCTGTAAGATATTCGTCTCCGTGGTACCCCTGAGACCCAGCACCGGTCGACCCGTCCCAGTCGTCGACCCGTTGACCGAGAACCGTGGGTGTCTTCCATTTCTGTCCTCACCGGGAGAGAGACGAGTCTGGACCTTTTCGTCACCCGAAAGGGTGGGTCGACCCAGTGGACCCGTTATGACACTGGAGTGTCCCGTCCGTCTTCAGTGTGTCTGGGGTTCCGTCCCGTTAGTCTTCGGGAAGGGGGATAAGGACCTCGGCGAAAGGTCGTAAGTCAGGAGTAGGAAGGACGGGAACCCTGGGGTTTGTCGGGTGGTTGGTTCTAAGTGGCTACCCGGACACATGGGTCGGTGTACGACTGGCGAGACGTCCTTTCCTCCTTTGGGGCGGCGACGGCCGTTCCTTCAACGTTGAGTTAACCCTTTTGTCGATAAAGACAATCACTTAGACGTCGGTAGGACGGAGACACCTACGGATACCAGAAAACAAACAAATTATTATTATTTGTGTTTCAAGTCCTCTTACCAAAGGAGAACCTCCCACCCACCCTTCTACCCCCTCTCTTACCCTTTATCCACCTACACAATAACATTGGAACAGAGAATCTTACCCACCGGTCAAGTGCTCACAAGTAATATAAGAACTTTTGTTTACTGATTTCTCCCGTACATGTCCAGTTGTCACCAAGATCTCATGCTTGGTTTCCAATACTGATTGGGTTGAGACTTGAGGTGTTCTTTACCAATGTTTCTATTATTGAGAAAAATAGTTCGTGAATGGTGTGCAGTCCGTACCAAGACGGTGGCACTCTACCGTCTTACTCCTCACTGACCGGGAACCGGACTCCACCCCAGACGAGGTACCCCTCCGTTCCAGACTTGACCGGAGTTTCCTACTGGTCCTTAGGACCCGATCGTTTCCACTCTATGCCCGTGACCCATCTCAACTCGCTACAGACCTTCTGAGGACACCGGACGGAGTAAGAAGACGGTCGACGAAAACTGTGACATGTCTCCCAAGAAGCGTAAAAGGAACCAAACTCCCGGTTTTCGTCCGGGTGAGACCGTAGTTCTCCGTCCTCGGTATAAAATGCCTCCGGAGGATCGGATGGAGGGTAAGGAATGAGGTCTCGCTCCCCCCACCAACCACACCCTCCTACAACCACAACAAGTCAACGATTCAACACAGACTGAGACCCTGGGGTTCCTGACGTCATTCGGTCCGAGGAGACAGGAGATAATAGGGGACCGCAAACGTGTTTAATTACAGGCGACTTAGTCACTACAATAATGGATTGGTAGAGTAGGAGACGACGGGGGAAGAGGAAAACGGAAGTCGGAAAGGGTCCTAATCACAATCAGTGAGTCAACACGGGTTGAGAAACGGTGGGGTACCTGACGTCGGGTGGTCCGAGGAGACAGGTACTCTAAAAAGGTCCGTTCCTATGACCTCACCCAGCGGTAAAGGAAGAGGTCCCCTAGTAGGGTTGGGTCCCTAGCTTGGGTCCAGAGGACGTGGCGTCCGTCTGAGAAATGGTTGACTCGATGTTCCCTTCGGGGAAGGGTCTTAATCTCAAAAAAAGTCACTCAGCCGAGTAGTCCACCGGTTTCATGACCACAAAGTCGAAACCGTTGTCAGGAAGGTTACCTATAAGTCCCAACCAAAGGAAATCCTGACTGATCCAAGTAGAGGAAGATCAGGTTCCCTGAGAGTTCTCAGAAGAGGTCGTCGTGTCAAGCTTTCGTAGTCAAGAATCGCACATTTGGTAGTCAACAAGGTACAGGTCATAGACAACGAAGAACTGGACGTATGTCCAAAGAGTCCTCTGTCCATTTCACCAGTCCATAAGGGTTAAGAGATTCTTAAAGGGTGTCAAACAACACTAGGTGTCTCACTTTTCGAAAGTGTATCAGTTACTTTGTCTTCATCTACAAAAAGACCCTGAGGGAACAAAAGAAGTACTGGGTTAATTACGACCGTTAAACTAGAGACCAAAGAGACGGAAAAGATTTAGTCGAACATGTAGACCTTCAAGAGCCAAGTGTATGACAACTTCGAATGAATCGGACTTCCTAAACCTCGTAGTGGAACGATCGTACACTTTACTCCCTTTAACACGTTATCAAACTTGTAATAAACCGTAACAGGAAGAAACTCTAACCTTACTTTTGACTCGAAAAGATCAGGACACCGGTACCGACTCAAAAGGTTTAAACGACTATATAACTGACGTCGTAAAAGTGTAATAGCAGAAAATCCTAAAATTTATCGAGTCTTAAGACCTTAAGACAGTGGAGGTGATCGAGACCGAGACAAGTATCATCACGAAGGTTTCCGGTGGAACTGAAGTGAGAGGTCTTACAGGACGAGTTCCACTCACTGGTGTGATAGTACCAATAGGCCCAGTAATTCTGGAAAAAACATATAAAGAAGACACATAAGAATGGTGGAGAATTAGAGAAGACGAAGACAGTCCAGGAATATTAAAGACGGGAAATGACACGAGTAGGAACGTACTTTATAAGAGAACTATAGAGGTTAAAAGAACTTCTCGAGAGATCAAAAATGGTAAGATAACAAAAGGAGATAAAGAAACGTGACAAGTAAATTCTTCCGTAGAGAGGAACGATCAGAGATCTTGAGACGTAAGTGAACCCACATAGAAAGGAAAGGAGGGAACGGAAGGTGAAGAGAAGAGAGGAGTCAATAAACATTCGAGAGGAGTCAGTGAAACGGAAGGAAAAAGAAACCCTACCAAAACTAGTGGAGGAGGATATGCCACAATACTTAGAGGTAGGTATCAAGAAGTCCGTGAGACAGATGGTCTATAGGGAATTAGATAAACAGTGGAGGTGATACATTAGTGATTTCTAAACTAAATCCAGTATGGACTCACCGAAATCACCAAAAGAGATGAAAGAAGTTAAATTTGGACTTAAGACGTTATTACTCGAGAACTAGACTCGGTGTCAGTTGAGGGTCAGAACAAAAACGACTGACATGTCTCGAAGCGGTAGAAACCGACGTTTCTTATATTGGTCAGACTAAAGTCATTACTAGTAGACCACTACAGGTACACATCTCGGTCGAGAAACACAACAATCTTTTCCCACAAACGACACTGATCACACAAGAGAATTGTTTTGAGACAATCGGAAACGGGACGAATTAAAACATGAGGTTCCGGTTTGAACGTACAATAAGGTTCATAGGGAACTGAAGGATGAAAACGTAAGGTTAGGGGATACTACTTTTCCTGTAAACACACACACACACACACACACAATCAAGGTCTTCCAGAATATCCAGAAGTATCTTAGCCAGTTGAAGTCGAATAAGTCGTAATCACCAACCCCGTGTCTGAACCTTCAACTTACCAAACGGAACCTTTACTTAGTTCTGGGAAGACAGTAAAAACTCCAACGTGAGTTCATCACGTAAAGTCTGAGAAGACAACTGATACTCCCGATGAGGTAAAGAAGATTCCCTAAGAACGGGTATGATCATCTATATTACCAAGTCAAGTCAAGTCAACGAGTCAACACAGACTGAGAAACGCTCGGGTTTCTTGACATCGTACGGTCCGGAGGGACAGGTAGTGGTTGAGGACCTCAGGTGGGTTTGGATACAGGTAGCTCAGCCACTACGGTAGGTTGGTAGAGTAGGGACAGTAGGGGAAGAGGAGGGTGGAAGTTAGAAAGGGTCGTAGTCCCAGAAAAGTTGACTCAGTCGAGAAACGTAGTCCACCGGTTTCATAATCTCAAAGTCGAAGTTATAGTCAGGAAGGTTACTTGTGGGTCCTGACCAGAGGAAATCCTACCTGAACAACCTAGAGGAACGTCAGGTTCCCTGAGAGTTCTCAAAAGAGGTTGTGGTGTCAAGTTTTCGTAGTTAAGAAACCACGAGTCGAAAGAAATATCAGGGTTGAGAGTGTAGGTATGTACTGGTGACCTTTTTGGTATCGGAACTGGACTGCCTGGAAACACCTGTTTCATTACAGAGAAGAAAACTTATACGATAGATCCAACCAGTATTGAAAGGAAGGTTCCTCATTCGCAGAAAATTAAAGTACCGACATTAGTGGTAGACGTCACTAAAACCTCGGGTCTTTTTATTTCAGTCGGTGACAAAGGTGACAAAGGGGTAGATAAACGGTGTTCCACTACCCTGACCTACGGTACTAGAATCAAAAGACTTACCACTCGAAATTCGGTTGAAAAAGTGAGAGGAGAAAGTGAAAGTAGCTCTCCGAGAAATCAAGAAGTGAAAGACGATATTCACACCACAGTAGACGTATAGACTCCAATAACTATAAAGAGGACCGTTAGAACAATAGACTTAATTTAAGTGGGTAAGGACAGGTAAAGGATTCTATAGTTAAGGATTCTACAACCGTAAGTTAGAACGGTAGAGGACGAACTGGCACAGGTTAAGTGGAACTAAGTGTCTTGATTGTAAAGTACAAGGATACGTTATAGCAAGAAATGTCGTAACCTAAAATGAAAGTAGTGGTCTGTGTAGGTCTTGACTCTCAAAAAGGGCGAAACCGACGAAGTAAGAAAGACCTCGATAATCATTAACGGTAGGTAAGAAGGGGTCATCGTTTGCCCTATGGAAGGCTGGACTCCCCAAGTAGAGGACCACAGTATAGAAAAACGGAAAAGTATGAGGAGTACCCCAAGAGGACCGTTCATATACCCTACAAAACGGTAAGGGAGGAGGTCACCTGGTGCAAAACAGTCGCGAGAGGCGATACTGGGCAGGCAGAACCCACCGGGATTTACCGTACCGAGTATCGAAGTAGCTCAATGCGTTAGGGGAAGCGGTGTTCCGACACTAGGTACTTCTCTCCTACACGAAGAGGGGGCAAATCTTGTCTTTTCGACTCTCGAGTGGAAATTAGTCTTGACTTTCCAGTGGTCGGTTCCAATGAGTCTACCAACCCCTACCTCCGACACTCAAGGTGAGGGTCAAAAGAGGGAAGGGTCCGACCCGACTGACAGTGCTAGATCATACGTACCTCTTCCGGAGGCCCCTACCAAGGGGTCAGAGGGATCCCACAGAGGGGGAAGATAGTCCGGGTTTCGAAACCGTCGTTCAACACCACCCCCGACCCCTGGTCGCGATGAGGTCTCCGGGAAGCACCGAGTCAGGTCCCGGGAGGTCCTCCCGAGAGTCCCTCGTTTGCAAATTCTCCGTGACCGAGAGTCCCGATACACTCACAAGGACTGTGACATGGAGGAATTTAAGACGTGGGATTGACGAAACGGACGGGACGACACCGGGGACGGGACGGGACGTCGAGGAGGGCCACTGGGGACCCGAGAGTGGGCCGACGCGAAGATCGGAAACTTAATAGACAGAGACGTCGAGGGTCGGGCCACTGGAAGGACGGACCCTTCTTCTATTACGTTAACTCCCGACCAAGGTCCGCCAGACCGAGGTCTCACGATCACTAGGGACGTATGAGTCGTTGCGGCCTTTCTCCCGGAAGGGTGACGGAGTGACCGACGGGCCGAGGGACCTGGTTCCCGGAGACCCTGTGAGTGAGGACGTAAAGTGATTGGAACGGGGGGTCTTGACGAATGAGGAGTGGTCCCTCTGGTCCCCTGACCTGTACCGAAAGGATGCAATGTTGTGATACTTCGGGGAAGGGGTCGATGAGGTGGAGGGGGTGGGGGTCGAGAAGATGGACGGAGTAAGGGGAAAGGGTCATTTCCCTTGAACCGGAGGGGGACGGTTCCCTGTACTTGGAGGAAGGGTTCACGGGTCTTCTGGAAGACGAGGGGACGGGGCCCCCTGGTCGGGGTTCCAAACTACTGAGTCCCTCTAAGGTAACACTCCCCTTCGTCCATTACTAACTAGAGTGTCGATTATCCATTGGGATGGGTGGGGGAGGGGGATCGTCTTTTGTGAACCTCGTCGGATAAAGTTACCCCGGTCCCCAATTTGTGTCGGTAATTCCTCGGGTGTCGGTTACGAGGCCTAGACTCCGGTCGAGACCCCCTTCCTCCCCAGGACGAAGGAGGGAATCGAACCGCGACCCGAGCGACCCGTCGTCCTTCGCAGATGGGGAGGTAGAGAGGGTAAGAAAGGGGTGGCGATGAGGGGGAGGGGGTAGGGTTGTAAAATAGAGGTAAAGAAGACCCGTCGACTTGACCCGAAGACCCTGTCCCTCCCCTATTTACTTCACCCTTTAAATCACCCAAAGTATCGTTTATCGTTGACTACTGACACACTGGTACCAAGTTTATGATTGGGAGAGCCTCGAAGTCGAGAGAGCAAACATGTCACCCCTTTAGTCCGTCGATACTCCTGACTTCCTCTGTCACGTCCGTTTCGAGAATCGCGACTAGGATAATTCACAAGGGTTTTACGAACGAGAAAAGGAACGATTTGTTGAAACGGAACCGTCCAAGATGGGGTCTTGTTTACTCGGTCTCTTCATTTTTCTACAGACGTCCCGTGTCGGACATGTAGAAGTGGGTCGTGGCCTCGGAAGTCGGGTGGGGTCTATAAGGTCGGGGGGTGGATGAGAGAAGGGGCTGAGTGAGACAAGGACCGAAGGTTCGGGTAAGGGTGTCGGTGGTAAGAGTTCCGTTGGGGGAGCGGTCTTTCGAGAGGAGGAGAGGATGGATTTAGGAGTCCCAGGTCGAGTTCTGTACAACAGGTCCTCGGGAAGGACTGCGGGAAGAGAGGACGAGACATGTCAGGAGACAAGTGCCATTGTGGACGGACGTGGACGCGACGACTCAAGTGAGGACTGTCCTCTATTTGGACTCCAGTTCAGGGACGGGGAGGGACTCAATGACTGTTAACAGTCGGTTCCGTCAAGGGATTCTCCCAGAGACGCGAGGTTTACGGTGAAGGGGACTCGGGGTCCCCGCACATGTCGTCCACGAGTGAACAACCGACTTCCGACCGTCTGAGGTCCTCCCTGGGGGAGGAGATTAATGTCACCACTTAGGTGTCGACGAGACTGGAGTGTAGTCGACTCCGAGTTGGACCTTCAAAGATCTCTCTAAACCCCCACTCATCCCCTCTGAACGAGACGGAACACGAAGTCAATGTTGACGGTGACCCCGCGGACCCCCGGTCAAGTGTAGGATGGACAATTCCACAACCCGTCTCAAACTCGAAGTCAGTGACGTCGGTCTCCAGACGACCCCCGTGGACCTTGGGGAGCCAGACACCAAGGGAGGTCGGACAGGGGTAAGGACGGGAGTCGGGGAGAGTGTGGTTTCTTCGTCGGGTTCCTGACCCGGCGGCCGAAGAAGACTCTCTCAGGGGTGACCTCTCGACCACTCGCACCGACCTCCTACGTCGACTCAGAGGAGAGGACAGTGGATATCACGACCCACAGAGGGTCAGAGGGCGTAGAGGTGGGACGGGACACGGGTCTTCCGATCGATGTAGTGATAAAGCGGCCCACGACCAGCCCGACCCATATACCCTCCCAGTAGTCCCTCGAACCGTCTAGGAGGACCGACCAAGAGATCCACCGACGAGGGGAGGGGTCCCGGTGCGCCGGACTGTCCGTCGTGCGAGGATATCGACGGGAAGGTCCAGTAGCAAGGGAGAGAACGAACAATTCCGATTCCCCGTCATTCCCCAGAAGACTGAATGATCGAGGGTCCCCTGATGTGACAGGGAAAATAAAAAGGATTTGTAGTGGGAGTTGAAACGTTTGTTGGGGAGACTAGTTAAGGGGAGTTTACTGACTTAAACTTACGGAAGAAAAAGGGTGTTCCGGGGACTGACTCCGTGGACGACACACTCGGGGAAAGACACCCGGGCTCGTGGGTTGACTGGGACCATAGTGACGGTAGGAGCAGTGGAGGCGTAGAAGTGTGGGTCGATGGAAGTGTGGGAAGTGAGGGACGATTACTCCCTCGAGAATGATACTCGGTCCACGTCACTGGTCGTGAATCAGTGACTAAGTAAGGTAGGAGTGTGAGTGTCAGGGGTCCCCAATAACGACGATGAGGTGAAATTCTGTTTCTTTGTCTACGAGATGCTTTAATTCCTTAAACAGCTTTGAAGTTTCGTCGTCTCAACCCTAAACCTACGTCTGGACGACCGAGGTTTCGGACACGAGTATTGGTGGTTTCGTATAACGAAAAAGGAATGAGGTAGGGAGTGAGGATTTTGACCCTGTTGTACTTCTTCCAGTTTAAGTGTTCCTTTGTCGGATTTACAGGTAGTTGTCCACTTACCTATTTCTTCTACAACAGGTACATATGTTACCTTATAACGAGTCGGTATTTTTCTTACTTTATTACGGAAAACGTCGTTGTACCTACGTTGATCTCTACTCGTATGATTCATTTAGTCTTGCTCCTTCTGTTTGAGGTATACTATAGTGAATATACGTCTTAGATTATATGTTGTGTTTACTCGGACATTGTAGAGACTTCGTCTTAGTCCCTGTATCTCTTGTCTGACCATCGACGGTTCGTCCTCTCCCCACCCTCTCTCAACCTGGACCTCACACCCTGACGTCTACGTTTGACCGCATATATTTAACCTATCTGTTGTTGCAGGATGATATATCAACAACGACTCAACGACAACACAGGTTGAGAAAACACTGGGGTACCTGACATCGGACGATCCGCGGAGACCTAAAGGGTCCGTTCTTATATCATGTCATGTTCCTTAATATAAGTTATAGGACACTATTTGGTATTGTCTTTTCTTATACCTTTTCTTACACACCCATATATACACATACATATATATATATATACTATTACCTAATTGAAACAACATATCTTCATTAATTGTGTTGTAACATTAAGTTAATATGAAGTCATTTTTTATTTAATCTTTTTCTTTGTTCACTTCAAGTCTCTACCTTTGTGGGCTGAAAAACTTACCCAGGTCTCTCTACGAGACACTGTCACACGGTAGACGTCTGTGGTCTCAGTTTCCTCTCTCTCCACCTCGTGGGACCTCCGAATCGACCCGTTCCACCCGGTCCGGGGATATTCGGTCCCGTCATCGACCCCACGGGTCTCCTCGGGTAAGACAGATCGTGTTTACCCACCGTCCCGACAGACAGTCCCAGGGTCACAGGTCTCCGATACGGACCCTAGTGACTACCTTCGAACGAGGGTCGAGGTCGATACGGGGAAGTTACATCGAATGGACGACTGACCCACCACCTAGGACCTCCGTGACCCCCGGAGGGGAAGACTGAAAGGAGACCACGAGTTGACACACCTCCACTGGACCTAGAAGAGTCAGTTACCGTCGACCCGTATTGCGTACACGGAGGTGTAAAACAGTGCCTCATGAAATGTTAGAGTTAGGACAGGACGTAGGGCAAAGGTAGGAAGTCCGGACTGGTCTGACCGGATCGTGGTGGTGTGACCCGTCGTTTCTTGAGATGGTTACGCGAACTTTAGACGGTCCACTCCGAAATTGGGACGGAGGAGGTCCGGGGCACCGTTCCTGAACCCGTTCAGGAGACTGACGGAATAGTCCGAAGGGACTACCGAGTCTACCATTTCTTAGACGGACGTTACGTCCTCTGGACCGAAGCTAGGGACCTAGTCCTTCTGGGGAACCTCTTCCCTTATCGATGGATTAGGTCATAAGAACGGACCCTTTAGGGTGCCCACCTCCTCGGAGCACCCCACGTCAAGTACCCCAACGTATCATAACCTGTGTTGACTTACTGACTGTGAAGTGAAGTGAAGACTGAGGGAACCCGGAGGGAAGGAGTAGACACTTTGTCGTTCCTATTAGATGGAACATCCCCACGCCACTCCTAGTCCACTCTCTTACCTGTGGACCGCGTACCGTCTGTCGGGTCTTTGTTCGAAGGGAGCACAAATACGGTTAGACACGGTTAGACCTCGGGGACGTCGGCGTCGAGACGTTACCCTCTGAACGTTACTAACAATACCCACACGACAAGAGGAACAACTGACTGTGGCTGAGGCACAGGGACTCGAGTCGCCCGTGCAAATAACTAGCGACGTAGCTTCAGGAGAGTCGTAAACCATTGGTCTCGAGAACAAACCCCGTCGGGGCCAGGGTAGTAGTGCGACACTTAGTGAAACAATTTCTACGTTACACCGAAACCCCGTAAAAAGAACCCTTTTTAGTTATTGAACAATTGTTTCCTGACTTATTTCCCCATTTGTCCTTTCCGGAGGACGGTAGGGGAAGACGGTCTTCCCCCACCTTCTCCCTGGGACGGTTTCCCAGGTGAGTCCTGGCTCGTCACCCGTCTCCACCGTCATCCGAGTTGGCCAAGGGAGTCGGGATGAGAAGGGTGGGTCTTTAGACTGGTACAGGGACGAGACGAAACTATTTGTAAAGGGGTAATGAGAGTCCTCTCCACGACTGAGTCCTCAGAGGACCAGACGAGTGGGGTCGGGGAGGTCGAAGTAGTGTCGGTTAGGGACGGAGTGTGGGTGCGAGGTCGGTGCAGTGTACGGACTCCAGGGGACTTACCTGTAACCAGAGAGGTCGGAAGACGGAAAGTGGATTCGAGACCGACCTAACAGGAGGTAAATGGTCGATCTTATTGAGTAGTATAAAGAAGTTCTGTGTTTACGTTATTGGAGGTCGTTTAGAAGGGGCTGTGAAGGGGGGTATCAAGTGTAGAGGTGGGTCCCCGTAGTCTGGGTGTCAGGGACCCGGAGGGGGACCGGACCGAGTTCTGGGTGATAACTGAAGAGACAGAGACTCCCGTCTCTGACACGGACCACTACGGGACAGGGGTTCCGGGTCCGACAACGGACCATTTCCTACTCACGGTCCACCCACGAGTAACTTACTCACTCCCTTCTACAATTCTTATCTACGGAAGAAGGAGGGACGGTCAAGAGGTCTATGGGGGTGAAGTCGACCCCATCACTACGGACGAAGGGTTTATTGGGAGGGAGAAGGTCTCTCGTTCGGGAGTCCCCGGAAAAAGGGGATGATCTCGTACTTATAACCCTCACACTTGGAGTATTCGTCCGAAGGGTCACCGTGATCACCATTTCTTGGGTGGAGGTCCTCTGTATTCTAGTTAGGGAGCCAACCCTTCTAGGGACCTCCTCCTTTACTATTGGGTGAGGTCGTAAGAACGGACCTCTTAAGGTACCTGGCTCCTCGGACCACCCGATATCGGGTACCCCAGCGTTTCTCAGTTTGTGTTGACTTCGCTGAATCGTGTGTGGAGGGTTCCACACACACGGTCCGTGAACAGATACGTAAAATATATACAAGTGAATCACGAGTGTCGACGCACACTCCAATCATGTTGACATTTGGGGAAAATGTCTACTTTTTTGTCTCCGTCATCGTCCACGACTTCTCGGTTCGAATCTGGGTTCGGTATACCGATATCTCGGTCGTAAACAGTAGTGTCGGGAGATGGAATTACGCCGCGAACACTTCTCAAACCCCCTCTGTCGGGTCTTGTGGGACTGAGGATCCTGTCCCGGAGTCCCCGACGAGACGTCGACATTACTCGTTCGTTCAGGTCCCTCGAGGTCAATGCTCTTTGACGAATAAGTCTGGAGTTGACGAACGTAGGGAACCAAGGGAGGTGGAGTAAGGCACGAGTCGTGGTCGGGGACCGGGTGTGACGGACGGGTGGCAGAGATGGTCTCTCGTCTCTGAGACCTGGATTAGAGTAAACGTCGGTACTTTAGCGTAAACGTCGCATAATTTCATCGCGTCTCGACCGGGTCGGGACGGACAGAGGACCTCCTCTCCTCGGACCTTTCGTTAGAGTACCCCTCCACGGAGGGTCTTGTGGGCGACTGTTTTTCGTTAATACGAAATTCTCCTTCAAATTTTATTATAGGTGGGGGATCGGGGTGGGCTGCTACCAGAGTCGAGATGGGTCGGAGGTGGTGGAGGGTTGTTACTGTTCCCGTCCGAACGACGACCCAACGCCCCACCCCGACTGAGTTAAGCGAGGGAGGATGAACACGAGGGTTCCGGACCAGGGAATGGACAGGGGTAGGTGGTGATGAATGGAGGGACTCTAGGATTTTCTTGGGTGCGGGAGAGTTCGGAGACCCGGAAACGTCTCCGACAGGGGGGACGGATCTTATATCGGGAGGTTGGGGACGAATAGACCGTTCAACGGCAAGTGAACCATATTATTAGTAGTGAATTCAAAGATTCGTAAATCATATAAATAAAAAAACGGGTATTAAAATTTTTAACCTCATATTAACGAAATGTTACAACACAATCAAAGACGACATGTTACTTCACTTAGTCGACATGTATATGTGTCTGCATGTGTGTATAGGGGAGGGAGAACGGGGAGGGCATGGGGAGATCCAGCAGTGTCTCGTGACTCGACTCGAGGGACGCGATATGTCGTCGAAGGGTGATTGATCAAATGTGTACCATCACATAAGTACAATTTGGATCGGAGGGTCAATTTAACTGATGAATAAGTTAAGTTACTAAGACAGGTCCTTGATAGTAGTAATAAGGGTAAAATATCTACATCTTTCTCCCCCGTCGAAGGGTATCGACCTTTCACCGTCACGTCCCCAATTTCTTGTAAGGGGGGGTGTGGGTCCCATCCGGGTCGTCGAAGGGGAGGGTAGGGGTACTGACGAGACCAGAGACACCCCCAGAGTAGAGGGACTCTCGAGACTCTCCGGTCCGGATCTCGTCTTAGTCCCAAATTGTCTATTAAGAACGTACTCTCAACTGCGTGGAGGGATGTCCCTGTCATCCCCACGACTACACGCCGGGTGGGGACGGAGGCTCCGACATAGGAAGGTCACCACATAAGGTCAAATTGACATAACCTTGACCTTAGATAAACCTTAGGGGAGAGGAGGTCCCTCCTGAGGACCTGAGTCAGTCCGATTGTATAATAAATTAGAAGTATCAGTGTGACGTTTCATCTGTAACAATAGGGGTGTAACGTCTCCTCTTTTGTCTCTCAGTCTCTTCACTTCACTGAAGTAGTCTTTGTGCATTATGTTCCGTCTCGTCCCTAGACTTAAGTATGCCCTTATCTTTCAACTACAAATAGGTGTCGTAAAAGAACCGACATTGAGTGAGAGTGAGGAGTCTATCCCACCCATTCCCGAATTAAGACGCGACCCCGATAAATACGTTGTGAAAAAAGATTCACAGGAGTCGGTTGAGGTCGCCAGATCCCTCAAACGGACCCCTGAGACTCAGTGACTGACGGGGTTGGAGGAGGGGTCAGGCCGAAGGTTTGGTAGGCCCTGTTATTCGTGAACGACAATCCCAGTCGTATTGGGACTCATTAGACAGAACCGACCAACACCATCCTATACCCCGCTGTCCCTTCTTTAGAGAAGGAGGTTCACGAACGGGTACTAGGGCAGTGCAACAGATCTTTCGGGTGACTTCTTACTCAGAGGGACCCTTTCTTGTGTCGTTGAGTAAGGGTGGAGACGCGACTAATGACATAGTCTTTTTTGTTTTGTATAGCACCTCTGACCCTAAGGTCGGACTGAAATGATGACTCAGTCATCCTTCGGAACCCATTCACCGAAGGATCACTGAGTCAAAGAACGAGGTCCTTTACTTGGAATAGTTCCGATGGGACGGGTGGAGGGTTCTAGGTACGCTACGAGATTACCTGAAACTCGGGAAACGTGAACGGTCGGACCGAGGTTCGTCGGACCCGTTTGCACTGTCGTCTCCCGAGTCTCCGGACCTCAACCGTGGCTGGGAGGGAACGAAGCCGTAAGGGACGGTGAGGGGTAAGGGTGTTCGCACCAGGGAGGTGAGGTAGGAAAGAGGGACGAACGACAAGGAAGTGTGTGGAGGTACAAGGCCGAGGGTGCGGAAACGAGTGGGACAGGAGAGGTGAACTTTTGGTGAAAGGAGTTAGGGATGACCTTAGTGTGGGTAAGAAACTCCGTCCCTAATCTACGGGGTGGGGGACTGTAAACACTCCACCTAATATTACTTGGTTCTTTAAAGGGTGGAAGAAGGAGTAGATTCGGAGTGTTGGAGGGACAGTCACCCGTGACGAGACGGGAGTTCTACTTCTTGAACTCCGGGTCCCTTCACTCACTAAAAGAACTTCAGTATGTCGTGAATGTCTATACCAAAAAGGTCATCAGTACATCTCTATACTCTCAACCTGGTATTTCTTCCGACTCGCTACTTCCTTAACTACGAAAGTTTGACACCACGACCTCTTCTGAGAACTCTCAGGGAACCTGTCGTTCCTCTAGTTTGGTGAGTTAGGATTTCCTTTAGTTGGTACTTATAAGTAACCTTCCTCACTCCGACTTCGACTTCGAGGTCATGAAACCGATGGACTACACTTTTCAGTTGAGCAACCTTTTCTGGGACTACGACCCTTTCTAACTCCCGTCCTTTTCGTCCCCGTTGTCTCCTAGTTTACCAACCTACCGTAGTGACTGAGTTACCCGTACTCAGACTCGATCGAGACCCTCTACCACTTCCTGTCCCTTCGGACCGTCCGGACGTCAGGGACCCCAACGTCTCTCAGTCTGTGCTGAATCGCTGTCTTGTTGTTATGTCGAGAATTCGTTGGAGTTTTACCTTAGGATTTGGTTCCAGAAAACTAAGGGTCAGTCTTGATCGAAAGGATGCTCTCTGACTCAGGCACTACTGGTGGGTTGAGTTCGGGTAGGGAGAAGGGGCTCGAGGTCCCGGGAGTCTCACACGAAGAATCCAGTACTAGAAGGTTGAAGAGGATAGAGAAGAGGGGTGCATCGGACCGTCGAGGGATTCCCGACTCTCTAGTCGATGGAACGAATGACGACCCCCTCACCTACCTACCTACCTCCCGACCTACCTGTCTCCTGGTGACACCCGATTTCCTCCAACCTGGTAACCTAGGTTCCTGTTCCTACCCTCTTTCGTGCCCTCTTTCCTACAGGAGTTGAGTAGGAGGTAGGTAGGACGACCGGAGTCGACGAGGAACGGGTCCCTGAGACGTCACGGTCGAGCCTTAGGTCCAACCCCACAGAACCGACTGAGGACTGTCCGGTTCGGGAGTGGTCCGGGTCCCGTCCGGTCGACCCGTGACAGTCGAAAGAAAGAGGGGACGGGAGGAGTCGGGTGACAAAGTAGTTTCTGGTCAATAATTTCTAACAAAGTGTGTCCCAAAATTAAAGTGGAGAATGTAGTGTGTACAACACAGGGGTTTCGGAGAAAGAGTAGACCATCTCCGACGTGAACCTCTTAAGGATGGCTCTATTTCGGTCTTCAAGGGGTTCCTCCACACCCGGACACAAACACACCCTCCGCCACACGGGGTTCATGCAGGTGGTCACTCGACCACACTCAGACAATAACACTACAGTCCCACACACCCCCCCAGAGACGTACAGGCCTTACACCACCCAGGGACATATGAGTTGTACGTACAGGAACACGCAGACGTACAGACACTCTCACCGACACAAGGTCTCACAAACAACCCCCTCCGACGTGAAAGGTTCCCACACTCACTTCCTCTCTTCTCCTTCTACTGGAATTTTCCAGTCCTGTTGACGCGGGAGGACGGGGAGGAAGGAGGAAAGGGTACTTCCATTAAAGACCTCTACTCTTCCGTCAGTGTCAGGGGGAGTGAGGGTGGGACCTTGGGTAGTCGTCGACCCGGACCCGACCGACCCTCCTGTAGTCTCGGTCCATGGGGGAAGGAGAGGTAGAGGGGGAGTGGGGTGTATATAGTGTGTGAGTGTGTGTGTGTGTGTGTGTGTGTCGAAGATCCTCCACACTCAGTCGCTGTCGGGGACCGACCCCACTTCCTTCCGTCGCTACCCCCGACCCGTCGTCCCGGTAGACCACACGAGCCTATGTCGTTAGACGATTACCTCAAAGAAGCGTCTGGTCGTGGGGTCCGACTAGGTCGGAGGAGGTGGGTCTTTGGACCATGGACCCAGGGTCTCTGTCACCCCAAGTGTTCTAGGGTTACGGGAGGGGATCCCTCTGGTCGATCCGTATTTCCTCGATGGGAGAAAGGATCTACGTCTTTGACTCCGGTAAAGTCTGGATAGACGAAACGGGTCTGTAGGGTTGAGCACTGATCCTGTCGTAAATAATTTGGGACGGACGTCCCGTTTCGATTGGTATATGATCCAGTAAATTAAAGGGGCCGTTATCTCCCGTATCCTTACCAGGATGGGGTAAAATGTCTACACTTTTACCTCCGACTCCCTTCAATATGTTGAACATGTCCCAGTGAGTCGATGATGTATTTGCGGTCTCTGACTGGACTTGGGTCTAGGTGGACTGGGGTGATACGGACGGAGAGTGACGTTCCACCGACCTGGGGTTTGGAGAGGATATGGGATGAAGACACTCGAAGTCCGTGGCTGAGGTCTCCGTATATGTCTCTGTACCTTTAGCCGGTCCCCTCTCTTCTCTGGTCGAACCCGTTCCTGGATTTATACTCTGGGGGGGTTTATTGTATAAAAATCCAGAATGAGTCCCTGAAAACTCCGGGAAGTCTCTGGCGCACCCGTCTTTTGGAAAGTCACGGTGGGTACTCGTGCTCCCCTGTCTTCCGTCGACCGTTCCAGTAACACCATGTTTATCGATTCTCGGAAAGAGAAGGACTCACCCTTGACCGGTACGGGGAGTGGGAGCGGGAGGGACCCCGGCCGGACCCGGTCGGGGCGGAGAGGATGGTCGGACCGGAGAGGTTGACCCACTAACCACTGCCCAGATGTGGGAAGGGACGTACCCACTGTCGCGAGAGACCCTTGCGGAACTGTCTCAGAAACAAGGGGTCTTTATTTTCTTTTAGCTCGATGTTTCCCTTTGGAGTCCATCGAAAATTGCCTCGAGTCGACGGACCCCGTCTCACACAAATTCGACCTCCGTCAACAGTGTCCTCGTCTTCCCCCTCGACGGGTGTAAGGGGAGGGCGGTGGGAGCCGGGGAACTAGTTGAAAAAGGAAAAATGTGTTCCTTTTCTAAGAAGGTTTATCGCCGTTTCCTCTTTTAGTTATGTTTAACTCTCTCTTTACATTTCGTCGGCGCACGCAGACACATACTCACACACACGCACGCACACAGACAGACACACGTACACACTCACACGTGTACACGTGTGCACACACACACACACAATCCGTGTCGTCTTCATACGACGGACCTGGGTCCGACTGGACGAGTCCACGGGTCCGGTCTCCTCGTCCCTAACCCTCAGTGAGGGACCGTGCACGCCACTTCCCTACGACCACCGACCCCCTCCCCGTCGTCGGCTCAGAGTGAGGTCAATTCTCTCTCTAATTATATAAGTTAGGCGAGTCCCATTAACTCCCTTGTTAACCTCACAAAAAGATTTCGGGTATTTTGACGGAGTAAACGTTCCTCCTCGACTGGACGAGTGTCGAAGACAGTGCACTACCTCGTGTCCTTCCCTCTCCCCTCCCACTGTACCCCGGGGCTATGGCTCCTTGACCCCGTAATCGACCCCTCCCCCGACCGTCAGGACTAGATTGGACAAGAGTGGGAAAGGTACAATCATCGTCAGGTTCGGAGCCAAAGGGATGGACACTTTACCCGATACCCGGTAGGGGAAGGTGGTGTTCGGATCCATGTCAACCCGTCGGCGGGGACTGGGATTTCCGGACCATGACTCCACATCCCCACCCTCGTTTCTCCGTGGACCGACGGGACGGCCCGGTCGATGGGCGGGGGTGGCGTCTGCCTGGCCCGTCCTTACAATTACTTTAGGTGGTTCTCACGGAAAGGGATGATCTTGGTAAGGACAGAGGTCCCGTTATCAGAGACGTTATCGCTCGTTATTTTCCGTCTTATTTAACTTTTCGCCTCGTCTTTCCCCTTCTCTCACTTCCGGACCTCACGCGACCCGGCTTCCGTCTTTCTACGGACCCCGACCTTCACAAGCCCCGACCTCTCGGTCGGCCTTGATGCTCGGCTTCTCCGACCTCTCTTAGACTCTGCCCCGCCCCCTCCCCTCCTTCCGCCCTTGTTTCCCTCTGTCTGCGGGTCTGCCTGTCGGCCGCCGTCCGTACGCCCAGCTCGGTGACTGACGAGCAAGGGGAGGCGAAGAAAAATTACTTTCGGGGGGTCGGACAACCACGGTTCCGATGTTGGTCTTAGGCGTCCGAATCTCGGTCCCCGAGTCGTAAACCACTAACGAAATAATCGAAAAAGAGGAGAAAAAAAAAAGGGAGGTCCCGTTTTTTTTTTTTACAAAATTTACCTTTCTTAATTTTTTTTTTTTTTCTGGGAACTTTCGTAGTAAATTTTTCGAGGAGCCCTTGTCTTAGTAAAGGAACTTTGTTTTGACGCTAACAAACGTTCTCCATGTACGCTCCCCTCCCTCGGGTGGAGGGGTCGGAGGTCGAGGGTAAGAGGGAGGGTGGGGACGCACCCTCCTTCGAGGTCCCGGGTCGCGTCCTCGGGGGTCCTACCGAGTGTCTCGGCGTCGTTCCTTAAAAGTTCAAGTACAAAGGTCTTTAAAGTAGTGACCCTTAAAGGTCCGGTGTCAAAGGGAGAATTTATCGAGGCGGACCGAGCGTCCTCTAACAGGAATGTGGAAGTCCTAGAGAATCTCTCCACTCACTCCACGCTCCTCCCGGACGCCGGGGACTCCCGGGACGTCGAGGGCCGGGTTTCGGCGTCACCGGAGGAGGGGTGGGGATGGGGCAGGGGAGGTGGGGCAAGGGGGATTGGGAATAAAGGGTTCTCCGGAGTATACGGGAATTTCCTCAACTCGTCCTCGGGGGGTGTTCCCGAGTCGTCGGTCTAAACCGGACGTGGCACGAGGAGGAAGACAGGAAGGGACCACCGAGTCTGTCATTTCTTAGACGGACCTTACGTCCTCTAGGTACAAGCTAGGGACCCAACCCTTCTAGGGGACCTCTTCCCTTACCGACGGGTGAGGTCATAAGAACGGACCTCTTAAGATACCTGTCTCCTTGGACCGCCTGATGTCTCGGTACCTCAACGTTTCTCAGTCTGTGGCTGACTCGCTGAATTGTGAACGACGAAGGGAGTAGGAACCCATGGAATGAGACGGGACGTGACCTGTCCGGTGGGAGTAAGACGAGTCTAGTTGAGAGAGAACGGGACCCCTCTTTCCTGGAACCCTCACGACCCCACCATGTCGGAGTACCAGAGTTTGGTCGGTTCTCCACTTCCTCCGTCGCAGTCCCTGTCCTACTCAGACCGCCTCGAGACGGACCTTTCCTTTGGCGGCCTCGTGGAGAACGTAGACCGTCCTTCGGACCTCGACCAAGGGAGGACACACGCTATTAGAAAGGAGACGTCGGTGACGGACGTGCAGGACCAGGGGGTTAAGCACCCAGTCCGGGGCTCCCAGACCCCAGACGAGACCCCAGACACCGGACCGGTATGTGTGACCTTTATGAGTCCCTCCATTCGGGAGGGATGGTGGTTGGGGGTGTGGAGGATGGGGGTGGGGAAAGGGTCGAGGGGTGTGTGTCTCCTCCATTGAACTCCTGACTTCTTTTCTACAATAAAATCCCCTTACCTAACAGGGTCGTCTCGGAGGTCCTAAAGCCCTTTGGACACTGATCGGGGCCGTACCGGTAAATCCCGATACATTGGACACCTGGTACCGACTCTTCGTTTCACTAAGTTTCAGTCAGTGACGTCGAAGTGTCACTCGGAACGGAGGGCGGGGAATGAGAAAGAACGAGTACCGTAAGGATTAGGGGACGGGAGACGGGGAACGAGGTGGGAATGGGGCAGAGAGTCAGATACTGGTAGTAGTCAGGACCGAATTTTTTTTTTTGGACTGTGTGTTCAACCTTTTGTTGAACACTTAAATGTTATTACAAGAGTTAACTTATCTGACTTACTGACTTTATTGACTACGTCTGTCCTACCTCCGATCAAACCTTCCTTGTTTTAATTACGTGCCTTCAGAAGGACTTCCTTTACCGGAACCCAGATAGGTACTCGTAGACCTCGGATCTTTAGGTGAGGACCGGAACTTGACTCATAACGACTGCAACCCGACTTAAGCTCTTACGTTAAGGGAGGAGAGGAGAGGAAGGGGGGACGAGTGACAGAAAAGAAGAGGTGTGGGAGTTGGGGAGATCTAACGAAAGAGGAGGAGAAGTAGACTCTTAGTTTCTCGACCCAATTCAGGAAGGGAGGACCCGAAGTAAAAGGGATAGACGTCCTTCCCCTCTCTCCTACTAAAGGGAGGGACACCAAGATCCGGACTAGGTGAAGGGGTTCCTCGACGGGCGTCCAGGTCTGCTGGCGGACGTTCGGGTGGGGAGGGACTCACAGACCAGTACGAGACAGGGAGGTCAACACAGAGACTCGGAGGTTTCTACGGTCTTTCCATGGGGGGAAGGAGTACGACTTGACGACCCACTCAAACGGACTCCACTCTGTCGGGAAGAGAGGAGACCTCCTGCGGAGAGGCAACAGACAAGGGGGGTGACCGAAGGACCGGGACAACAGTCCCAACACTACCGACTGGGGAGGGGATCCTCCCTTCACTAAAAGGAGAGGGAACTTTCGATAAAAGAACAGAACCATCTTCGTCTGTAGACTGTGAAATTCTCCCTCTTGCCGTCCGTCTACTACCGTAATTTATTGTCTTTAATCTCGACGTCGCCGACCGAGTCGGTAGAGGGTCGGGGGGAAGGGACACCCTCAGGGTGGGAGGGAGTCTCCGTAAGTCTCCTCGTCGGACGTGTTTTTGCCAGGTGCATCGGGGACCTAGTCCACCAGTCCCGTGCGTCCCTGGATCTGTCGTGGCCTGACGAAGAGGGACTCGAGACTCGAAGAACACAATAGAACCGGACACTATTGAGATCTTGTACATCCTTAGGTTCGGAATAGATAAAATAAGTGATCGAGTGGTGTCATGGGAGTCGTGGGTCGAGTCTCGACCCGTATCTCATCCACTAGTTGTCATAAACGACTAACTGACTGATTGCTTAATTATTTGTCTCCAGTTTCATCAGGTCCATTGTTTGACTCTGGACCCGTTCTCTTCAACCAGGAACCAGGTAAGAAGACCAAAGGACCGTGTAAGACGGTCTAATGACACCGATCTGGTGTCTAGTCTAACAGAAAGAAGACGTGTTTGGGGAGACCCCCGAGGGGTAACGGAGGACTGTACTTATAGGCAGATCGAGAAGACAGTGAGAAGGAAGGTGAAAGAGGGTGGGTAGCCGGTAGAGGGTCGGGTTGACTCGGGTGGTCGGACCCGAGGTGAAAGTTTGGTTACGTAGTACCCTACCTCCGGGACGTCCTGTCGGTCCGTGGAAACCAACGTTTGAAAACCAAAGTTGGAGTCGAGTAAAGAAGATGGTCGGTTTGGGAAAGGAAGAGTCAGTCGAATAAGACCAGTGAGGAGGAACCTTATATGAGGAGTTTCGGGTGTTAATGGTAATGATTTAGAATGAGTGGATCGTACCTTAGACCCTCTCAGTCATGAATTGTCCACAAACTACCTACTTACTTACCTAGTTACTCCCTTACTTACTTACTTACTTACTTCCACTTTCAGTTTCACCGAGTCAACACAGGTTGAGAAACGCTGGGCGTACCTGATATGTCAGGTACCCTAAGAGGTCCGGACTTATGATCTCACCCATCGGAAAGGGAAAAGGCCTCTTAGAAGGGTTGGGTCCCCAGCTTGGGTCCAGAGGCCGTAACGTCCACCTATGAAATGGTTGACTTGGTGTTCCCTTCGGGTTCTTATGACCTCACCCATCGGAGGAAGAGGTCGTCTATAAAGGTTGGGTCCTTAGCTTGCCCCCAGAGGGCGTAACGTCCACCTAAGAAATGGTTGACTCGATAGTCCCTTCGGACTTACTTACTTCCTAAGTGGAGCTTATTATAGAGAAAGCTTTTCGGAAAGGATCCGAAGTTTAAGTCTGGACGTGTGAGGGAGTAGTCTCGAGAGGAGGGTCGTGCATTGAAGACCCGGGTATCCTAGGGATGTAACACGGTCCGACAGAAGTTCGGTCCACCGTGGAACTTGGGTCCCAAACTGGGTCGAAACCTAGGGTACGTGATGACACGTGATTCCAGGGGTCCTTTACACCGACCGTAATCTACCTTAGTTCGTAGGAACCCCCTGCTTGGAGTCAAAGAGGTGGACACTTTACCCGACGAACGAGATGATCGAAGATGGATATGACCGACACTCCGGGTGGTCTATGTGACAGACCAACGTCTTGTGATTGATGGTGTAACCCCTTACTTAGGAGGAATCGAACCTGCTTTCGATCTAGGAGAGTGGACCCGGACTCGGACGGTCCCAGGGTCAAGTCCCGACTCAGGACGGACCAACACCACCTTCGATCTACCCCAACTCCCTCCCTTTTCTTTCTGAAGACAGAGGACCAGTGAGGTCCGGAGGGAACTTTGGGTCACTCTTGTACACTCTCACTCAAACTCCTGACTTCGCAGAGACCCCTGTGAGTGGTGACCCGTTTCTTTAGGGTGGGTCACTACAGGAACTAGACACACCGGAAACAAACGAGGTAAGACAGAGGGTGAAGTTTGACCTTGAGGGGCAAGGTGGGAGTCTGACGAACAAGAAGTCTTGGGTTACTCCGTTGGATCCGTTCAAGACGACAAAACGAGTCGCTTCCTGACACCCCGTCGGTCCGAGTAGTCTCTGCGTCCCAAAGGATTGAGCCCCTCGTCACTACGATCTTGGACTACCCGTGGGTCCCTTGCGGATGGACGTCGGACCCGTCGACCCCGAGACGCACGCCACTGTAACCAAGGTCGACCGACCGTGGTCCTACCGTCAAACACCGTCCTCCGACTCCCCGCTTCACGTGCACCTTCCGGTGGGACATTCGGTCCAGGGGAGTCACCGCCCGGCACCCCAGACGTGACCGAACCTCGTCTCGGTCCAACGGCGTCATCGCCATGTTCAGGAGCATAAGGACAGGGTGCGCCTCGCTAAGTGTGCCCCGACCAGACCTACACCCATCTACCCCTTCTACCGGTGCATGTGGGGGACCCGATGGGAAGGGCTCCGGGACGGGTCCGAGTCGCGGAGGTGTGTGTCAATACGCAGCACGACAGGGTAGTAAGAACGTCTTTGGACCCATCCCTTGCACCCAGGGTCTCTACCTGAGACCTTAGAGAGAGAGACGGAGGGGGTCCCCTACTCCTACTGTCCGTCCCGGGGACCCTTTGTGTTCACCGAACCGGAAGTTTAACTTCGGTCCGAACCGCTCCTCAAAGAACTCCTACTGGGAAACGGTCCGGTGTGGGTACCGGAGGAGGGAAATGAGTAGACCCCTCGACTCCCGAGGATCGGACACTCTACTAGGACCCAGGACGGTGGGTCCCTCCTCAAGTTGGACTGGGACTAGAGACTGGTACACTTTCGGACCCTGAATCAAAGGGGTAAGAGAGTGACGGAGGAGGAAGTCCTTCGGAGAAACCTACCGGAGTGTTCGATCCGTACCTAAAAGAGGAGAAAGGTCTAGTCAATTGATAAGAAATAAACCTTAAAGACGGAAAGATGGACTAACGACCTTATAAGGTCTTTCACCCCGGGTCCAGAGGTAGAGAGACAGATGGGACGCACGGGTGTCAGGTCACCGATGAGTCACACTACGGGTCGTCCTGACCGGGGTCTGGACGACACACGAGTCGAGAATGTCAAAGTGTTTCGGTAAGGAGTGGACAGGAAAGTAAGGGAGGAGTAGACTGGGACTGGTCGTAGTCACAGGGGTCCAGTGGAACTTCCTCCGCCCCCGAGTGTCTCCCAGTCGAAACGGTAGTCAGTGTGGTCGTCTCGACACCCAAGTAGATCTCGAGACGGGGACGGGGAGGACAAAGGGAACTCCGAGGGACCTCAGGGACTGTCCCCGACCCGTCTTAAACGTCCCAGAGACAAGGAGGGGTCGGTGGTGGAAATGAAGTATGGAAATCCTTTTCATTTCCGATTAAACAAGGACCACTCCCACTCCGAGACGGGTCCCAGAAAGTCGAGTTGTCGTAGTCACTGTCGTCTCATCCACCCCTCCCCCAGGGGTAGTCAGTGGACGTCGATGTGGGGTCGGGGTCTCGTCCGGACGTCCCCCAGGAGTCAACTGTCGGTCTCCCGTATGGACGGGAGGAGTAATTTGGGGTGTAAGTTCTGAAGCTTGAGGTCCAGGTCACAGAAACGGAGTCAGAAGTCGGAGACTGAGTCGTCCCTACATCCCTGGACCCCAAGTCCGGGGGCCTTCCGGAACGGACACAACCCCTGACTGGGGACCCGAGTTGTGTCAGGAGAAGGTGGGTGTCAGGGATGGACCCGGGTCAGATTTTTGGATGTACGACCCGTGAGTCCCGGTGTGAGGTGGAAAGACAAACAAACACCTCTTGGGTCCATTGTTCAATCCTTCGACCCGGATAGGGTCCCTTGTTTCCGTTGTCATCTAAGGAGGGTAAATCGAAAACAAGTAAGTTGTTTATAAATAACTCGTACAGAATACACGGTCCGTGATAAAAGTCGTAGTTTTCACTTCGTCATTCGGTTTCTAAGAACGGGAGGACTTCGAATAGAAGATCCGCCCCTCCCTGTACCCCGTCTATGTTCATTTGTGATTTATATCTTTTATTCATTTGCCACTACAGACGATCTGCTACTATTCAAGATACCTTTTTAAACTGGTCCCAGTCCCAATTCCTCATGAATAGGGACACACCCCTCGTACACCCATACCCCATTAGTCCTGAAGGGTAAAGGTCCTTTCGGACAAAGGTGTACGGATAAGTAAGGAACCTCTAGAACTCAATCCCTTCACAGACAAGGGACCCTTGTATAGGAATTGTGGACGAAGATCTTGATCAAACAATTGGAAGTTTTGTATCTTATACCCCGTGTCAAAGAGAAACGTCTCTCGGGTCTTGAACGGTGTTAAGAACTGGTTTCTTAACAGTTCGATCTTGGGTAGGAAGGAGTGGGACCCAGAACGACTATGGTCACCCTCTCCCCCCTAAGACTTGTGAGGAGTCATTCTCGGTAGAGACGGTAGTGGTGGTTATATTGGTAGTAGTCGTGGTGATAATAGTAAGAGTAGGAATCGGTCATAGTAGTGGTAGTAAAGGAGAAGTAACTCGTCGATGACCCATGGTCTGTGATATACCAAGAAGTAACTCGTCGATGTCCATGGTCTGTAATATACCGAGACACTCTATGTATATTAATAGGAGTAGAATGTCTACTTCTTAGACTCCGTCTCTCTTAGAGTCTATTACACAGATCATTCTTCGTCTCAACTCTAGGCTTGGATCTCTAAGATTTAGATAGATGTAAAGGGGGATGATTTGTACAGGACCCGGACCGAGTACCTAGAGTTAGTATGATAAGTCCTGAAGACATGGAATTTTGAGATCTTCATTTCAAGACTCTGATTGTCCACCTAAATACCTGTCATGTCTAAAGTAGGTTTTCGTAAGTAAACTTCAGTAGAACTGACCTTCCGTAGTAAGAGTTTTTTATTCTCTTGGTCACATGTCCACCCGAAAGGACCACCGAGTCTACCATTCCTTAGACGGACGTTACGTCCTCTGGACTCAAACTAGGGACTAACCCTTCTATGGGACCTCTTCCCTTACCGTTGGGTGAGGTCATAAAAACGGACTTCTTAAGGTACCTGTCTCTTCGGACCACCTGGTGTCAGGTACCACCCAGTGTTTCTCAGTCTGTACTGATTGTGGATGTCAGATTTCTACCAAACCGGTCAGGTCGATTCCCGGGACCACATACACCATCAGAAGAAGATGTTACTAATTTTAAGTCAAAGAAGTCGAGGAGGTTCCTCTTTGACTCTGTCTCTCCCAAGTATTCCGGTCTCTACATCAGTGGATTGAACGTCCAGTAGAACCCGTCTAAGGAAAGGGAGAGACCCATAGTCACCTGGTTAGACATATTACCCATCCTCAGTCTACCTATTCAAAAGGGTCTACTTAAGACCACCAGATTTTGAGACCTTCAGTATAACCCTTTCCGGTGTCAGACCGGTAAAACCGACCGTCTCCAATGGATCTTTGGAAACCGAGGTGTCGACCCGGACTGGTTGGTCGGACTCAGGTCTTCGATACCATACGAAGAAGATCCAGACTTCAAAACCTCCAAGTCACTCGGAGAAGAGAACGTACAAACTTCACTGGGAGTCTCGACAATGTTCTACCCTTGGTCAGAGAAGACGGAAGCCTGTTTGCAGACACGTGACGTAGGTCTGGGAACGAGGACGTCCGGCCGGGGCCCGTGTGGTGACACGAAACCTGACAGGACTCAGGGAAGGAGTCGCGAAGGGAGAAAGGGGAAGGAGAGAAGAAACGGAGGGAGGTTGAAAGGTGTCTCCTAGACTCTACTGATACAGTCGCTATCATATCTAACTCCCGGGAGACGTAGACTGTGGGGTGGGGGAGGGCAAAGATCGGAGGGGAGGGGAGGAATCAAAGACCCACTTTGAGTACAAAACCACACATACACACTGACAAAAAACAAAAACAAAAATTGAACACTATTTTATATACATTATAGTCCCGAAGGGACCACCGAGTCTGTCATTTCTTTGACGAACGTTACGTCCTCTGGACCCAACTAGGGACCCAACCCTTATAAGGGACGTCCTCCCGTATCGTTGGGTGACGTCATAAGAACGGACCCCTTAGGGTACCTGTCTCCTCGGACTAACCGATGTCAGGTATCCCAACGTTTCTCAGTCTGTACTGACTTCACTGAATCGTGCGTGTGTGCGTGTGTATGTGTTCTATTTTGACTGGTAGAACTGGTAAAAATTCACACGTTCAAGTCATCACAATTCCTATAAATGAAACAACACGTTGGTTCGAGGTCTCGTAAGAAGTAGAACATTTTGACTTTGAGATGTGGTAATGTGTTGTAGAAAGGTGAAGGGAAGGGAATCGGAGACCGTTCGTGGTCCGATGAAAGATAGAGATACTTACTCTAATGAGATCCGCGGAGTCCATTCACCTTAGTGTACCATGAATAGGAAACCACCGACTGAATAAAGTAAGGTGCATCACAGGACCCCTCCCGAGTGAGAACGGGGTCCGGTCCGGACGGGACAGAGGGGAAGGACAGAAACGACCCCGACAAAAGAGACGGGTCTGACGGGTCCGAGGGGACTACAGTGGGATGAGTTGGAGGTCAGACCGATTATCGGAGGAGGAGACCTTAGTCCAACAGCTGGGGAGGGCCAACGGTGTGTGACGTATAAGGAGAGGACAGAGTTTACTACAGAACGGGTACGAGGTGACTTCCAAAAAGTCCTTAGTACAGACACACGGGTCCTGTCCCGACCCGTTTCCTATCCACTGACCCTCTTGAATTTCGGAACGTCTTTCTTTCCTTCCTTCCATCCTTCCCTCTCACCCTCCCCCCTTCCCTCCCTCCCTCCCTTTCTTCCTTCTTAACTCCCTGTCTGGAGTGGGTCGAAACCGCACACGTCAACGTGCGCCGAGAAATGCTGGGGTACATGACATCGGACGGTCCGAGGAGACAGGTACCTTAAACGGTCCGTTCTTATGACCTAACCCAACCGTAAAGGATAAGGTCCCCTAGAAGGGTTGGGTCCCTAGCTTAGGATGTAACAGAGGATGTAACCGTTCCCCTAAGAAATGGTGACTCGGTGTACCCTTCGGGCACTCACGTACTTTCTTACCCTTTATCAAGAAAACCAGTAAAGTAGACCTTGGGTAGACACTATTACTTCTGGTAAAACCCGAAAACTGGGGGTGAACCTGAGTCTCTACGTAGGACCATAGAGTCCCCTGTCCGACCACGGTCCTCGCTCCCCCCGTTCACCGTCCCGTCGTCCGGACAAGGATTAAGAGTCCGAAGAGACTCGGATCGGAGACAAGGTGGTTCTTTCAGACCTGTGGAGTACTTAAAATAGTCCAGTCCTGTCCTATCATGGGGGTAAAATGACTACCTTTTTGACTCGGGTCCTATCATCTCGTCCTGGTCTAGAACTGAGGGAAGGATCATAAAAGAGATAAGGGTCGACGGAGGGACTAAGTCGGAGGACACCAAAAAGTTTTCCAAATTTGAGATCCTTCTTCGGACTGAGGGTGTCTTCCTCGGTTCTTCCCCGTCCCCCACACCGCACTCCTCTCCTCCGTCACCCCGCCTGAAGGTCCGACGAAGGGCGTCAAGGTCGGACGTTCCGGATGTCACAAGAAAGAAGAGGTCTTCTCACCGGTAAGTCTCCGACGACCGAAACAGACCATCTCGACGCCGGACACTAATCGGGTGAGGTCTCTCGGGGGAAGGACGAAGGGTGTTAACGAGGGGACGACTGTCGGGGGTACCGAGGACACCCGGGCTTCTGGGGGTGGAGGGTTCCGGGTGGCGGTTGAGGGGGGAAGGAGTGGGGAGTGGAGGCGTGAGACTCGACTCAGAAGGACCGTCCCTGGTCCTCCTCAAGTGACCCAGGAGGGCTCCGGACCCTCGACCCTGATGATAGGGGAAGATGTCTTCCCTTTTGCCTCTGTGTCTCTCTGGTCCACCTACTCACTTCCCTGTGTAGACCTGGAGTCTGACGGAGTAAGGGTCCGGTCACCCTAGTACACTAGTAGTGACGAAGTGTGACCCTAAAGTCGGGGGTCGGGGAGAGGTCAATCGGAGGGGAGGGGTTGTCACTTTGGTAGACTCGGGGTATGGGATGAGGGAAGTCTAGGTGACACGATCTCTAACTACCCCACTATCTTAGTGTCTGAGTCTGGTTGTTTCACTTTGTGTCGTCGGACAAAGGCAGGTAACGTGTCTTCCCTTTTGACTCCGGGTCACGACCTTTCCTGAAATAAACACCAGTGAGTCGATCACTCACTATTTCCGTTTTAATCTTCGGACCGAAGAAGGGAGGAAACTAACACCACCAGTCCTAACCCCGTACCGATGGAACTTTGAGAGGACAGACTCACCACCGACTAGGTCAGGGGTTCGGAGGCTTGGGTAGTCAAATGTATGAGAAAGGGACCACCAAAAACGAGGTCCTCGGTCGTACCTTGTAACCTCCCAGAATCCAGTAAGGACTTCGGGAGACCGAGACCGGAAGTCGGTTCACACTCGATCTCAGTATGGGTACCAGGGACCCGAATGGGGTTATCGGGTGAGACGGTCGGAACCATTCTCCCCTATTTCAAGACCCCAGCGTCCTCCCTCGTCAACGATCGGAGAACCGGTCGTAGGCGTCGTGACTCGAAACGAAAGACGCACGGGTCAACGAGTCGACGGGGTTACCGAAGTTCCTGAGTTTGGGGACTCTCCCGCAGGTCGGACGGACCCCCGGTGTCCGTCTGTCTCGTCCATCTCCCCCTCTCTCCTCCGTCCTCGACCGCCCCACCGTGGCTCAGTCGTGTGTCACACTGGCTTGCTTTCCATGACGGGCTTCACAGCTCCTCTCTCCACACGAAGTGTCAGTCCGAGTCTCTCTCCCTCTACCTTTCTCTCTGTCATGTCCTCGACCTCGCTTTGTCTCTCCCTTTCGGTCCTTCTGGTCTCCCTCTGTCTCTATCCGTCTCGGTCTGTCCGGTCTCTCGTCTGTTCGTCGGACCCCACGAGTCTCTCGCCCACCCGATCGGTCTGTTACTGACCCTACTTTTCTCCGCGACTACCTACCCCTGTCCGTTCTTCTGTCCTGTGTCTCTCTCTCTCGTTCATCCTCCTTGACTGTCTGGGTGGCCACCCGTCTCCAAGACGATACAGGAGTGGTCTCAGGCTCAGGACTCTCCATACAGGGTCCGGCCAGTGAATTCGTTGACACCCCCGGAAGTGCGTTGGGATTCTGACCCGGGGTCTCCCTCAGAGGATCAGTGTCTTGCCTCGTCGTAATTTCGAGACCCCTCCCTCCAAAGACCCCTTTCTTGGTACTCGAGACACATATACACACCCACCCTACCCCCACCCCCTAGAGACCGTTTCGAAGACGATCGAGTCAGTGACGGGGACTGTATAGTGCACGGGGGAGACCAAGACAAAGGAGACCTACACCCAAGTCCGTCCCCAGAGTCCAGAGGAGGTCGGGATCCTACACCAGAATTGAGTCTGAGACAAAAACGGCGATTGAATAACGAGAAAGGATGAATTGAGTACTGGAGATGCAATATCAGGTTCTACCGACGAACACCCGGTCGGTAGTGTTCGTGTAAAGTTGGTCAACCTTCTTCCTTTCCGATTTCTTTGGTGGGGAGAAATTTTCTTGTGGAGAAACCTTCAGTGCGAGTCGTAAAGAAAAAGGTAGAATAACCGATTATGAATCTTGTGTCCCAACGTAGATTGAAGTTCCTTAAGACACTTTACACGTCATGGTGCAACCCGTGTCTTAGCAAAGTATGTCAAGTCACTACCACAGTGTCGAGGAGTGTCGTCGAAGTTGTGTCGGAATGTTGCAAAAGGAAACAAATGATTTCTGTCTATTATCAAAAGTAATCACTTTTAGCGGGAAGTAAAGGGGTTTGAGTAGGAAGGGGACTCACACTAGTGACACCTGTCAAACTACACACAGACAGGTAAAGTAAAACACACAAATGTCTGTGTGTTTGTTGTGTGTGTGTGTGTGTGTTTACACATGGATCAAATTTCCTTGTATACATATATCGTAAGACGTTGAACGGAAAAACCAATAATGTACCGTAAGACGGAACCTCGAGAAGGAACAACCAAGTGTTCCTTATTATTTGAATGGTTTCAAATAACTACTTATAACCCGAACAACTGTTTAAAAATGTAATGACTGTCAGAACCCGTAGAAGAGACGTATATATATGTTCACCAGGAACTCCTGTCTAAAGATTTTTACCCGGTTTCAACTTAAGAGAGGATCACAACTCCCAAATTGGGAAAGACACTTTTAGGAAGAGGCACCCCTTCTATCAGTCCAGTCTCTGGGGAAGGCAGGACCGAACCTACCGAGGGAGAGGGAGGACGGAAGGAAGGGAGGGAGGACAAACCGTCCGTGTCGAGACCGTTGTAGGAGTAGAGACACGGACGACAAAACCCCAGAAAAAATTTTAAATAAATAAACCGACACGACCCAGAGGCAACGACACGCGCCGGAAAGAGATCAACACCACTCACCCCCGGTGCGAGAACAACGTCTCGTATCCGAGCCGTGCACCCGAAGTCATTAACACCACTGTCCGAATCAACGAAGTACCGTGTACCCTAGAAGGGATTGGGCC
Source organism: Capra ibex (assembly GCA_006410555.1). Lineage (NCBI taxonomy): Eukaryota > Metazoa > Chordata > Mammalia > Artiodactyla > Bovidae > Capra > Capra ibex. Next base: position 30,311,134 of record SJYO01014747.1, read on the forward strand.
CTAGTTTGAGTGTAAGGGACGCAACCGTCCACCTAAGAATTGGGGACCTGGTGGTGTCTTCAGGACGAGACCCCAGACACGGTACTGGTCTTCGGTTACAGTGTAAGATTAACCACGGATCCGGCGGGGTGGGAAAGTAACTGACCCAGGGGAAGGGTCCAACTCCTCCGTCTTCTGTGGAGGGGACCATAGGAAGAGACCCCTTAACTCCCGGGACGAAGACCAGAGGTGGAAGTAAGGAAGAGAGGGGCTGATGGTATCGTGGTATACAACCGTAGAAGACTCGGGACAAAAGGAAAGGATAGACCAAGTGTGAGAAGGTCCAGTGGGGAGGACCCAGCCCCCCCCTACCCTTTTAGACTGGGTTTGTAGAGGGGAAGGGTTGAGTCCCTGTCCCTACCCCGCTGACAGGGACGTCGGAACCCCCAACACGAACCCCACTTATCGTCGGGGGTCTTTGGGTCGGAAGATCTCATCTCTCTTTCGAGAAACTCTCTACGAAATCCGAGAGGGGGACCTTACCTAGGATGGACTTAAAACTCGGGGTTCCGAGGTACTTTCACACTGTCTAAGGGGAGAAGGGTCCCAGTCCCGGGAGTCGGGTCGACCCGTCGTCGTCCTGCGACTAGCCCAATAATTTTCTAATCGACCACCAAGGGGAGGCCGGACCACGTTAAGTAGTCCGTTACCGGGGGGCCCTCACTACCTACCACTGTTTGCCTCCATCCATCCCCCAAGGACTTGGGTGGGTCCCGGTGTCGACCCCTTTGAGTCGGTAGTTTCTTTCGGGGCACGTCCGAAGAGGTGGCTCCACTGATTCCCGGTTCCTCTAGTTCAAAGCCCGTTTACCAAACCCCCAACCTCTCAGAGACGGTTTTTGTTCGGCGGGACACACAACACACCCCGGGGTCGGCCCGACACCCGGACTCGACCTCTCTACCCCCACCCCACCCGAAGAGACTAGGGGCCTTAGTGTCCGTCCTCCGAACCCCCCAACCCCTCCGGACCCCCTACCCCCTCCGGACCCCCCGCCCTCCTCCCCGTCCCGGTCCTGACCACCCTTCCTCCCTCGACGGAAAGGACCTCCCTCCCTCCTCTAGTTTGTGGAAAATTTCGTCCACGACCCCTGAGACGAGTCCCGGTTCACGACTCTGCCGCCATGTCGGTCAGTAGGGAGGCCCTAGGGTCGGTCTCGACCCCGACCACGAGTCTCCTCCTCCAGGGTCCACCACCCCTTGTGAGACAGACGAGCCTCCGTGTCCTGAGGACTCCCACTAGTGATTTCTCTTCCTTCTCTATGGCTTCCCTCTCCAGTTCTCTTGTGACGCCGTCACCCCGACCTCGGTTCGGACGCCCGGTCCATCCAAACGCTGTCCAACCCCTCGTTCCTTTTGCATACCACCCCCCGTCTCGTGTTTACTTCCGCACCCCGTCCTTCCTCCGTCCTTACCATCCCAACTCGTTAAGACCCCCTACTCCAACCTCCGGACCTCTACCGACCTGAACCCCGTGGGACCCTCTATCACGTTCGAGGTTTTCCGTCCCCGTGTGGTCTTGTCAACTCAGACGTATTTCAGGCGCAACCTAAGGGTCCATCGAGTCACCTTAGACGGACATTACGTCCTCTGTGGTCTCTACGTCCAAGCTAGGAACCCAACCCTAGGGACCTCCTCCCGTGCCGTTGGATGAGATCATAAGTACGGACCTCTTAGAGCACCTGTTTCTTCGGGCCACTCGATATCAGGTATCCTGGTGCTTCTCAGCCTGCGCTGATTTCCCTGACTCGTGTATCCTAAACGTTCACCCGTTCTCTAACTACCTCTCGGGACAGGACATCAGTCGTCCGTTGTTCCTTCCTCTTGAGCCCTAGACGGGTCATCAGTCACAGGAATCACTCCTTTCTCCCATCGTGTTTCGGGTGTAGAGTTCTGGTCTGGTGACACCATGGTAGGGTCCCTCCTCCACAATCCTTCCCTCTTAGGTCCGGAGATTTCGATCCCCTCAGGAGTACCGGAAAACTGGTCGGGAGGACACTTCCGTCCTTTGGGAGACATCGTAGAACTACAATGATCGGTTAAGAACTAACGGAGGAGAACACCGCCCGAGTGATGAGACACTCTAATTCTTTGGATGGAACCAGAACTCGACTTTAGACGGAGGAACGGAAGGGAGGAGACTTGGTCAAGATCGGATCGTGAGACCCTCCCCTTCTTGTTGATGAGGGGACTTTCTCGACCGACGGGAGGAAGGGTGGTCACGGGTGTGAGTACGGTCGTGCGAGACCGAAGTCAGAGAGAACGACACCACTACGATAACCACTCCCCCGTCCTCTTAAGGTTCTTCCCGTATAGTCTACTACGATGACTACGAGAGTACGTCGTTCCCTCCATCCTCATCTCTCGATTGGGTGTGAAAAGGAAGTATTCGACTCGTCGGTCATTACGACGGAAGGTTGGTGACTTACCCCAGTCCGACCCAGACCTCGGTCCTAATCCATAGACACACACGGCCCCCGTCAAGTGACACACACACACACACACACACACACACACACACACACTCACGTGACACATCTACCCCTGTCTGGGTCTCGAGTATCCAGGTGTACCCCGACTTGGACGGAACCGACGAATAGGTGTCCGAGCACCCCCGACCTGACGTGTCCGTCCCCGTACCCGGCAGGGGGATGAGGACCTGACTTCGTGAGGAACCGGTATCAGACGACACCCTCTAAAGTCCGAGGGACGGTCTCTGACCCCACAACGACTCCGAGACCCTACAATGACTCCAAAGTCACGACATCTTTAAAACCCCCACGTCAACCTGAAGATTCCGTTTTCGACCCTATCCTTACACCACTCGTCACTCCCCAGAGACCCGGAAAACTTGGATGGGTGATACTAAAACTGGTAGAACGGGGTGGGTACGGACTAAACGGTCTCAACTCCCAGGAGTCCTTCATCGACCTCAAGAGTCCACAACATCTACAAGACCGCACAATGACTTCAAGACCCACGAGTATTTCCCAACTGTGACCCAAGACCCTCAAGAACACCACAATGATTTCAAGACCTCTATAACGATTCTACGATTCACCCCCGGAGACCTCCTTGACCCCCAGGAACCCCCACACAGACTCCAAGAAGGAGGACGGAAGGCCGGGTGACAGTCGAGGAAAATTCGAATCGTGAAACGGGAAATTCCTAAAACTATTGGTACCCGACGACTTCCGTGTGTGCACCCGGAGACAAGGACCTGCGTTTTTAAGGAGTCTAAATTAGTTGAACTTGTTTTTGTGCCTCTCCTTCCTTCGGGACAGGACTCCAGACGTACCCGGTTGAGGTCGGGCTCCCCGTCCCGACCCGTCGAGTCACGGTTCGGGTCTACCGTCTACTGAAAACAGACGAGTTCGGGTCTTCGAAAATCACTGGGGGAGAGTCGTACTTGTGGGGGTCTAGACATAAGTCGACCCTCGGGACAACCGGACCCGACAAGGAACCCACAACCGTAACCGGAGTAGACTCACACGGTCCGTAGAGACTGGGGACGAGACGTGAGAGGAACAGAGAGTTTAAGGGGAAGAGTTGAGAGGATACTGTGTGGAGTAGAAACGACGGTAACGACTGGAGTTCCGGAGTGAGGTCCGGGGGAGGAGGTCCTTCAGAGATTCTGACGAGTTCACAATCAGCGAGTCAGCACAGGTTGAGAAACGCTGGGGCACCTGACGTCAGACGATCCGAAGAAACAGGTACCCTAAGAGGTCCGTTCTTATGACCTCACCCAACGGTAAAGGGGGAGGTCCCCTAGAAGGGTTGGGTCCCCAGTTTGGGTCTAGAGGACGAGACGTCCGACTAAGAAGTGTCAGACTCGGAGACCCGGAGCGAGGTCCGGGGGAGGAGGTCCTTCGGAGGTCCTGACGAGTTTAGTAGAACAATAAGGAGGAGGGGAGAAGAGGGAAGAGGTTCTAAAGTGACAGAAGGTTCATGGAGGTGAGCTGTAGGGGAGGAGAGGACTCCCGTCCACGGCCAGAGACTGAGAAGACCTATCTCAGGGGGATATGTCGGTTGGGGTCTCCCGGACGGGACGGGAGACGGACGTTCGGAAACCTCCTTAAGTCCTCGTACAGTAACGGTAGAAAGAAAAGAGTTCTGAAAAGGAGTGGTCGAGTGTTAGACTGACCCGACGTAGGAAGGATTGTGGAGTCACTATTGGAAGGTAAAGTGTCTACACTCGAGAGGATGGAAGTTCGACCCCACCACGAAACCCGAGTTCTTCACCCCAAGGGAAGGATCGGACTCGAGGCGTTGGTGGGTTATCGGTACCTAGAAGTTGAGTCGGACGAAGGGAGGGGCGGGCCTCACCTCCGGTGAGATGACCCCCCGGTTCTCCCACCCACCCACTTTCTGTCACCCCCTGGGACCCGTTAGCGTCGGCGAGAGACACCGAAACTGGAAGAATGATGTTGGTCACGGACCACACGACCGAAGTGTAAGGACCCGGTACTTCAGTAACTCCCGTCCCTCACCCCCGGAACCTCTCTCCTCTCTCGGGTGTTTCTTAGAGGACCGACCTATTGGATGGGGTAGGACGTTCTCTCCGTCCCGACTCTGAGTCTCTTCGGTTCCCTTAGTGAGTGCCAGTGTGTCGGACAGGGTCCCGAGTTTAGTGGGTCCATCCAACGGACGGGTTGGTCCCGTGAAGAGGGACGGCATACCTTTGGGTCGAGAAAAGAAGACCTGGACGAAGGATGGTAAAAGTCGGACCGGGACTGATCCCCTTGACCCGTCTTCCGACGGGAGAGAGGTGACACGGACCTCGACCCCTCTCTCCGCTTCGAGTAGTAAAGGAGTGGAGACGACTCCCGGAAGGACTTTCACCAGAGGCGTAAGAAACGTATCCGAGGCCCGATCAGGACCCTCCTCCGTGCCTGAAGTGAACTCCAGAGAAACCTTCGTCTCGTCCGAAACCCACTCCTTTCCCACGATACCCCTTCCCCGATTCGGACCTGGAACATCGAACCCGGGGAGGGACGACCAGACCGACGTCGGGGACTCCGACTACCTCCGGGGAGGTCCGTCGCACTCACGGAAAGGAGTCACGGGTAGACCCACGGATGGAAGCAAGTCCACAGACGACTTTGTAGTGGAAGAGTGGACCGGACAGGAGTCGTAGGACGACTTTTGTCTGACGAAGACAGACAGACAGAGAGGAGGGAGGAGAGTGAAATAAAAGGGAAAGTCGTGTGCACTACGCACAAGAAAGAGGGACGGGGGTGATGTGTACTTCCAGGGACCCCACGTCTTGAAAGAGACAGAACGAGTGACGAGATAAGAGTCGCACCTCTTGGAACGGACCGTGTATTAGCCGGACGTCAATCTCGACAACTTACTTCCTCCCCTACTTGTTTGGTCTGACCCTTCCGTCTAAGTCCGACGGACGTCCCATCCTTCGTCAAAGACTACCCGAAAATAGGTCGAGGCTTGAAGAGATGGACCATCTCGTTCACTCGAGGGGTCGTGTCTGACCCAAGGTCAACAACCTCCTTAGTCCTCCCTCTAAATTGTAGTCTCTCAATCGACAAGGGATTTTCTAGGGGACCTCCTCCCGTACCGTTGGGTCAGGTCATAAGAATGGACCGCTTAGGGCATCTGTCACCCCATGTCAGGTATCCCAGCGTTTCTCAGTCTGTGATGACTTCGTTGGATCGCCCGTACGTACGTTCGATGCCCAGATTCTGAGGACTCGTCACTTCCCTTACACCCGAGCCCACGACCTCGTCTCCCGAGACCTTTGGACGGACCTCTTTGTCGTCGCACGTGCTCTGTCCGGGTACCTCCTCAGTGCCAGTGGCCTCGTCCGTCGCTCGGTTTGGGTCGAATCTATCGAACACACCGGGGTCAGTTGGTACGTAGTCCCCCTTCCTCCCGTCTCCTCGTCTCTGGGTCGAGACAGGAATCTAGCATCGCCCCGGACCCTCCGTCCTAAGTGGGGGTGTACGGACTTTAGTCTACCCTTCACACCCGAGGACACAACGTAGTTTCAAGTCCAAGTCGAGACTCAGTCGTTCTATGACTGCAGAGACACCCCCTCCCCTCCCCACCGGCCTCGGGAGAAGGACCTTCTCCCCGGTAACCCTTCCTCTCCCTCCTCGGTTCCGGTTGTCCCGTTTTAGTGCAGGATTAAGACCTTCCAAACCACCCGGACCGATGTCTTAGACCTTCCTGTCGAAGATCCTAGAGTTCGAGACTGGGAAGACTCGTAGTGAGTCCGACAAGGGAGAAAGTCCTTGTACGAAGGGAGGTCGGGTGGGTTGGGCAGGAAAGTTTGGTTTAAGTCAAAGAACACATGTCGTCCCGTTAGACGCAAGGGAAACACTGGAAGTCTAAGCTCGAATAAATGGCGGAGGAGGATTTGACGACATAGGAGGATTTGACATCTGAGAGGACAGTGTCCCGGGGTTTGTCACGACCGTGAATCATCCACAAGTCACTTAAACACAATTTTGGTATTTATCTATTTACAGGAAAAGGCTTCGACAACTTACTTACGGAATCGACCCATTCCGTCACCGAGTCCGTGGACACCCCATAACTTTCCTGTCCCTGGGAGTTTTCAAGTCCCTGGGAGTTTTCAAGTCCCTCCCCCAGACGGAGGGTGGGTCCTCATCCCAGGACTCTTGGTGAGAGACGGAGCAGACATAGAACGACATGAGGGTGGGTGTCAACCCCTGGTCCTTCCCCTCTCCTTGGGGTGAGGACGGAAGGAGTGGGTGTGGGGTGTGAGACCCCCCTTGTCCTCCGTCCGTCCCGAGAACGGATGAGCGCCCAGACCAAACTCAAATTTCCTGATTAAATTTACGGAACACCCCCACTCAATAGAGGAACACTTTAGTTCAACCTCTTTGTTTTTCCAAAATGGGCGCTCCCTGTGTACAAGGAGGTCCTCTCCCTTTCCTGCCCGAGGGAGGGGACGGAGGTGGGGACCGGGTCGGGGTCGTCAGAGGGACCCAATGGTCTTACGGACAGAACATTCATCCCCGGGTCATCTACACGACCCGTTTCCACACTCGCTAAACCCCGTCCGCGCTTTCCGTCCATACACCCACGTCACTCCACGACCGGGAGGTCCGGTGCGAGAAGGGTCCGAGCCTGGCGGCCACCTCGGCCCGGAGGTGGAAACCCTCCCCCCGAACGCTCCTAGGACCCATACAAGGGTAGTCACCGCGGGTGTCCCCGGTCACTCCCCGTCCGACTCCGACCCCCTACCAGAGGTCCCTTGGACTTGTTTCTCCTCCCCTAACCCGACCTGGGGACTCTCGCCCTCCCCTGTCCTCGGGTCGACCCTCTCAGGTCGGCCCACACGACTCGGGCGGGCGACGGGCGGGTGGGAAAGTAGAGGCGTCGAAGAAGGAGGGACCAGGAAGGAACTCACACACAGACACCCAGGTAGACCCACCCACCCTCCTCCCCTTCCTTCCCCCCTCCAGAGACACTCGTCGAACCTAACCTATTTTGAAGGAACTTTTACCACGAAACTCCGTTTCGGATGGCCACCGGTCAGTGTTTCTCTGTCTGTCCACGAGATCGTTCTCGGATCCCTGGGGCTCCCCCGTGGCTGGGGCTCCCTATTATCGGAGGACGTTCTGGTGTGCTCTGACCCACCCTTCCCTGTCCTCCCCTGTCTTCGGGAAGGGAGGAGAACGTCGGGAGTGAGGGTCTGCCCGAAAAGGGTCTTTCGATTTTCGTTCTTTCATTGGAAATCCTAATTTCTCTTTGGAAAGAAACAAACCCAAAAGAAAGAAAGAAGAAAAAGAAAGGGGGATTCGGAGAAAAGTGTAGATATCACCAAAAAAGGGAGAACAAGCCCCAGTCTCCTCTTCCCAAACTCCTACAGGTGGGTCCGTCGTCCCTTGGTCTGGAGGAGGCCCCGGTGACTGCTGCTCCTAAGGATACTGTCGACCATGTAGCTGCTCGGGGTCCCACCGGTCCTCGAGGTCGGGCTCCCCACTCAACATGAGAGAGACCGAGAAGAACCGGTCGTACACCCCACACCGTCTCCAATGACTATAACCCCCCACCAACCCCTTCTGGGACTCGTTCCCAACGATTCTCCCGGAGACAACGAGTAAACGAGACACCTGGGAACCGTTCAGTGTCGGAGAGACCCAAAGTTGAGGAGGGGACAAGACACTCTTGTCGGGAACGCGACCACAATTCTAAGAACTCCACCCCCAGGAACCGGTCCGACCCGTGGATTGATAGTGGACACACCACACGAATAAAAAACTGACAATAAAACCTCCCCTACCACCACGGCACGACGTACCGGCCGCCCTATAATCAAGGGACCGATCCCTAACTTAGGCCCGAGACCGTTACTTTCGCGACTCAGAATTGGTGACGTGGTGGTCCCTTGAGGGACACCACACAAAGTTTTTATCTGAGGACCCCGGGGAGAACGTTTGAGTCTAGGCTGACCCGACCCACTGAGACCGAACATCGGTTCTGCCTCTCACGACCCACTCACCGACTCCCTTCAACCAGGACGGAAGTTCCCCAATGACCAGAGACTCCACTGGTAGAACCCACACGACAATTACTCGCAGTCAAAGAGACTCGTCCGGGCCCAGTCCCCCTCCGGACCCCCTTGTCCGACGGGACAACCGCGTCCGACCAGACTCCGAGACACCTCTATCCTCTAGGTCAAGAGAAGTCGTCCTCACGGGCCCGGTCCAGTCCCCTCCCTCCACCGGAGACGGGTCCGGACACACCGGACTCCTGAGCCGGGTGCCGACGGAGACGGGTCTAGGGAGATAGAAACAAATTAGACCCGTTCGACCGTCTCCTCGACCTGGAGGGACACGGGGGTACGACGGTTCCTGTGGGTCGGACGCACCCGGGGTCTCGGGTCAAGAGGTAACAACAAGGATTGGAGCCGGGGTAGGGGGTGGAGGGACGAGACAGACTCCCAAACCCCTTGACCTTTCCACTCCATCCGGCCCCCACCCCCCACCCGCCACAGTTCGGTCTACACACGTGTAGACAAGAGGTAGTCGTTGGTTTTGACCTCTTCCCTTTTACGAGACCACGGAAGGGTCCCCGGCCCGACGTCGGACCGGTCCGGACCCAGTGGGCCGTCCCTCCCTCCGGGGTGGGGTCGGACCCCCTTCCTCACAACAAATCTCTTGAACCCGAAGACTGGTGGACCCTACGTCAGGACGCCAGTCGTGTTACATGGGTGGAGGGAACGGACTCTCGGCTCCCGAGGGGTCCAAGGACGACACACACACACACACACACTCGACTCTCTTCGTCTTCTTACCTCTCCCAGGGTCCTCGGGGTCCTCCTGTGTCTGAAGGTGGGTTCAATTCCGGAATCAACCTTCGACACAGGTATCGGTGGAGTCCTGGGTCCGTAACCGACCCCGGCCCACGGACGTCGGTCGAGGCACCGAGGCCATAAATCTGTACCGGAATTTTATTTTAACCTTCGTACCGTCCCTGACTCACTGCTCGTCATGATGGAGACTCCATCCACTGTAGAGCATAAACATCGAGGAAAGAGGGTGACGTCCACTCTTACTTCTTGAAACAAACTGAGATAAATGAACCGGGTTGGTTCAGCTCGAAGAACGACTCCACCCGCACCCTTCGACCCTCGGGTCCCCTTAGGGTTCCTCCACTTAAACCTGAGTGAAGAAGGGCACACTCAGTCTGTGGGGCCACTCCACCACGGGGGTTTGAACCTCCTCGAGACCTGTCCCTAAGGGGGGCACGAAATGACCCGACCTCAGTCCCAGCACCTTTACCACTGTCACAGACCCTACCTGAGTTGGGGGACCAGTGTGAATGGGTACACGGGGGAACCGTGGTCCCGGACCGACCTCTCCAATCCCCCACCCCCACGTAGACTACCCCTACCCTACGTGACCGTCCCCAGAAGAGACCTGTATCCTAACTAGATATCTTCGGTCCGACCGAGGAAGGAGGGTCGTTTCCGAGGAGGCCGGTCCAATGCCCGCGATGAACGGTACACGAGTACACAGTAGGTGGGTAGTAGTTATAACTCGAGGGATCGGTCTCGGACCCCTGTGTTTATGTAGACACCGTCGACAGGTCCTACAGTCAGTGGAGGGGTGGTGAAGTTTCTCGACGGACCTTCCGCCTTGACCCTCCGAAGGAGGTACCGGACGGGAGGATGGTTCGCTCCGGTTGCGGTCCCACTACGCGTCCAGTGAGACGACACCCTCCCCCTGTCCCGGCCCCTCGTCCCGAAGTCCGGAGGGACCTGGGGTCCGGACGTCTGGGGGCGGGGTCTGTCAGTCGGAGAAACAGAGTGGGGGTCTCGACACGAGATGGGAGACGAGACCCACCCCGGGACACGTCGAAGAACGAGTCTCAGTTTGAGATCTTTGTCACAAGACCGAAGAGGAAACAGGGTGACAGGAGTGGTGAACCGTCAGACCGGAGACAGGGACTCACGGGTAGTGGTGGAGACTTAACGGGTCATGGTCCGGAGACGAAGGAACCTGAGGTGACCTGCGACCGGGAGTGAGAAGTAGAACCCTATTCCGGGTCCTGGGATGTCGGTAGGGTCTTTGCGGGGAAGGGAGGCGAGGAGGTGTAATTCAGTACAGTTAAGAAGGAGGACTTATGGAGACTCTGACAAACGCGGCTCGGTAAACTTTTACGACTATGAGTTGACAGAAACTACATTTCTTTACCGTCAAAGTATACCAAGTCGAATTATCGAAGGTGTATAAGGAATAGGAAGTGCCGGACAAGTGAACGCCGATGGCCTCAGTCTGACGGCGTCAATCTTAGGACAGAGACCACGAAATGATCGACACACTAACCCCGTTCTGCGGATCGGAGAGACTCGGAACAAAAGGAGCAAATGTGTTCCTCCTAGGATTATCGTAGGTGGAGAATCCATTATCGACTCAATCGTACACCTTGTTCGTCATGTACCGTGAATGAGTTACGAATTATTCATGATCCGACAAGAAAAACAGAAATTACAAATAAATAAACCGACGTAACCCAGAATCAACGACTTGTGTCCGGGGTCTCATGAACACACACCCGAACCAACGGGGTGCCGTACACCTTAGAATCAAGAGACTGGTCCCTAACTTGGGTACAGGGGACGCAACCCTCCACCTAAGGGTTGTTGACTTGGTGGTCCCTTCAGGAAGTTTAGATCGGTGTCTTTAGAGGATCTTAGACCTTGTGACAGGACGAATTTGTCCGAGTCACGGAGGGTACGGACGATATTGGCCGGGAGTCGGACGGGAGACCCGAGGTCAGTTCGACTTTCGGAACACGACGGGGTCGAGGTGAGCGACGACGGGCGGCGACGTGAAAGAGGACAAGAAAGGAGGCGTACCTAGAGGGAACCGGGAACAAACGGACTTCTCTACGATTGGTAGAAGGTTTGAGTTTATGGTGGGCGGGGCTCCGGAACGGGGTTTACAGAGGGGGAGAAGTAGAAATAGACGAACGTGAGGGAGTTCCTCGCACGAGGGTGGGAGGGGTGGTACCGCAAGAAACACAGACACGGTAGAACAGACGGGGTATCGTGTTTTGTACCCAGGTACCCGGTAGTCGGTTCGTAAACGAGTCGGTTTAAAGACAACGGGTCTGGAGTTTGTAAACTCCCAGGTACTCAGAGTCGGTTTACCTCTATTTATTTTCCATCTACCTCCGCCCACGGTCCACCATGTCTTTCCGGTCACTAAGGGGGTCTGTCCCGACACCTCCCCAGGTCCCACGGAGGACCAGATCCTACTTACCCCTTCCCAGTCCGACGGGTCCTCGTTAAACGCCTCCGGGGACGAGACCGACCCGGACCCCCACCCCCGTCCTAACTCAGCCTGAAACAGTTCACTACTCTACGGTCGTCCCTACCGGTCCTCACCACCGAGACCTGAGAACCCCGACCAGTCCCTCGGACGGAGTGGGTTTGGGGTGGGGTGCATGAGGTCATTCCACGGAGTCTCAACATTCACCCGACACACTCCGGACTCGCGTCTGTCTTCCTTGGACCAGGGGACACCGCGGATGAGATGAGATGGTGCTCGTGATGAGACGAAACCTTTCTCCGACCTCGACGAACCCGGTTCTTCAACGTGTTTTTTCTGAATAAGACATGGGACATAGGCTTCCTGTTCGGGTGTCCTGACCCAAGAAAGGACGACGAGTGAGAGACTATAAAGGTTCGAGTCCTGCGGACCCGACAAGATCACGTCTCAGGAGTCCGAGTGGGAACTCTAAGCAGAACAGGTGTGTCCCCTTCCTCGGGTCGTCCCACCCACTCGGGAGATGGGGGTGGGGATCCGTCCCGTCCGGGTCGACGTCGTCCCCGAAGGAGGCTACGGAGTAGGCGGTCTTGAACCACCGGGGCAGGTGTAACCACCGGAGGACGACCGCGAGGGTCCGAGACCGACCCGTTTGGGTCTCCAGATCGGGAGGACGTCCTTGGGTTAGGATAGACGAGAAGATCCAAGTCCAGGTTAGGACTCGAGTCCCGAAGGTGGACTATGGAAAGTGACTGTGTCCTGAGTCGGGAATCGTTTTCATTTTGTTCATCTCTGTATTTAGGACCTTCTGGTTCCATCTAGTAAGGTCAGTGTCTGTCTGGTTTGAGTCTATGGTCACTCACTTTCCGTCTAGTGTCTTGGTTCACGAACTAACGACCTAGGTCCACCATACGAGTCGGCGTCAAACCTTTTCTCCGGAAACTGTGGACCTCGTCAGACCCCCGGAGGACCTCCTCCCTCCTTACTTCGCTCGGAACTACCTCTCTTTCCGACTCATCTGGGTAAGACAAAGAGGGTACAGAAGGGGACCCTCGGGAGACGGAGGAAGTCGGGACATTGGACTTCGGAACCATACCCTGACCGTGGGGTATCCCAGTACCCCGGGTCTTGTCGAGACTCTTCCACCTTGACACACACTCGCTAGTCTGCCCAGTTCCCTCCACTACTCATCTCGGGGTCGTATTGCTCGGACCTTGGGGTCTGGAGCGACGTGTGGACCCCAAAAGGATGGAGTCGGACTGGTCGGAAGTAAACGAGACGTCCGACCAGGGGAAGACGGTCGGGTTGCACGGTGGGCCGGAGATGGTGTGGACGGACCGGCACGACAGCCACTCAGGTTTGACTGGACGACGGTCGGACTTGTCCCCCTACATCCGACCCCACCACTTCCCTCTGCGACCCTCGGATTTGTACCCCCACCCCCCACCACCATGACCCTCAAGAGGGTCCCATCCCTGGGTTTGGTCTCACGTCTGCCTCATATTGGAGAGTTTGAAGACAGTGGAGGCACGGTCAGGGGTTGTACGACGGGCTCGCACGTACCCCCAATCCCCCAAGGGTCCCGGCTCCCGAGACTGAGTCGGGGACCCCTTCCGGACCCGCGGGATCGGGGCGGAGACACGAGAAGAAAGTCTAGGAGCACGACGAGGACGACCGGTGCGACCACGCCGCGGCGGTCGAGACCGGGGCGACGCCCGTACCGTCCGGGCCCGACGGGTCCAACCACGGAACCGGACCCGAGGGGAGAGACCCCCCGGGTCGACTGTCCCGGTGAGACCCTCCCACCACTCAACAATCCATGGACCCGGAGTCACTGTGGGTCTTGGGAGAGTCGGACCTCCGAGAGGGCAGACGGGGGAGGTAGCTCTAGAGGTCCAAACAAACCCTGAGGGTCTCTCTTCCCCTCCCTGGGAGAGTCCCCGTGGGTGAGGACAAGGTCTGGGGTCCCTCTACCTCGGGTTCTCCCGGGTCGAGGTCCTGTGTGGGGGAGTCCGTTGGGTACCAGACCTGCCCGGTACTAGTGAGGCGCGGTAGAAGCGGGAGAAGGGACTCCCACAAAGGATGACTGTATCCAAATACTCCCTGACTGGAGGTCGGGGAGACCGACTTTAAAGAGGGGGACGGAGGAAGTCGGAACGTTGGGGTCTCGGACCCCACCCCTACTGAGACTCCGCAACCCTGACCCGTCCGTTCACACTCTCTTTGACTTCTTAGCCCCCTCCACCTTCCGCCTCGGAGTCACATCTGTCGGAACGTGAGTCTTGACGTGTGGCTCCACCCCGGACGGTATGACCAAAACTACCCTTACTCGGCCCCCAAAGACGACGTGGTCGACCAACCTTTTTCTCGAACGGGACGGATCCCCACCCGGGCCCCCTCTTGCTTCGTCCTATCTCGGGAGACCCGTACCTCCGTTCGATCTCGTTCGTCTCCCAGAGTCTCCGAACGAGACTCGAGTCTCCCCGTTACGGACCCTATGGGTACGGGCGACAGACGGGAGACGGGACCCCGGTGAGGGTCCGGTCCCGCCGCCGGCAACGTATTCCTACAACACTGAGAGGTCGAGAGACTTCCAGACGGTCGGGTCTGTCTGGCTAATCACACCTCCGCCGGCAAAGGACTTCGAAGGTCTCACCCGCCCCACCCCCCCTCGTCACGAATCTGAACGAGGAAGACGCAGACACACAACCCCCTTCCCCCCGCACAAGGACTCAGTGAACGGTATCCCGGGTCCAGACCTAGGCATCCTCCGTGAGGTGTCTGTAAACACCTTACTTATGTACTTCCCCGGAGTCAAAGGGGTAGACCTTTCGTCCTAAGGTTGAGGGGGACAAACCTTGTGCCCCACCATTGCCCCCACGTCCCGGACTCACTGAGCGAGAACAGACGGGGACGAGACATGGTCGGGACACCTAAAGAACCGACCTCTGTCCGGGGCCCGGCACGGACGGCGGCAGAAGCACCAGGAGAAGTCGAGGGACACGGACGACGAGGGGTGGCTCCTGGGTGACGGAAAGGACTCGGAGCGGAGTGGTGGGCCGGTTCCATGGGTCGTACCGAGTACGGGGTCCGACCTACCTGCCGTCGTCCGCCCATCTAGAGGTCTCGTGACCCCGAGGACTAGGGTCAGTACTCGGTGACCGGTCTTCTGTGACAGGGTAGTGGGAGCGGTTGACAGGGTGGTGTCACGGACCTTAGAACAGTGAGGTAGGAACCCAGTTACGACGAGAGAACCGAGGACATGTTTGAGACGAGGGGACCCACTCCCCCGTTTCCGACTCAGGGGGTCTGGGGTCTGTCGGATCAGGGTACACTAGTACTTCCTTGCACCCCTCCCCTTATCCCTCCCCAGGACCTCTCAACTAGACCCGAATTCCTTCACCACCATCTTTCGTGTCGGTGGTAGGTCTCCTCGGTGGCGGGAGGTTGCACAGGAGAAATCCAGTAGACTAGGAGTGTTGTTGAGGTGTTTCACGT
Source organism: Capra ibex (assembly GCA_006410555.1). Lineage (NCBI taxonomy): Eukaryota > Metazoa > Chordata > Mammalia > Artiodactyla > Bovidae > Capra > Capra ibex. The sequence goes on from SJYO01014747.1 coordinate 30,326,432, forward strand.
CTATAATCGAGGTAAGATGTCACCACCTCCGGTTCCCAGTCTCTACCCTTGTGATTATTTTATCGTCGACTTAAATAAATCATGATTGACTCCGTGCCACGATACGTGGGATGTATATGGAAGAGGAAACTAGAACCGATTATACGAGAGAATAAAGGTAAAATGTCTACCCCTTCGACTCTGAAGTTCTCCATTGAACGGGTTCTAGTGCCTCCACTACGATCAGTTCTCGGACCGAACTTACGTCCCGACAACGGATAACTTAGTCGACTCCCCGACCCCTCTATCTCTGCCCTCTCTTCACCCCTACCCGCCCTGGGTCCGGGGTGGAGACGAGGAGGTAACACACAGAGAGACGGACAGAACGGAAGGTCCCGGCACCTTCTATGACCGAGACGAGATAATGGGACGGGAGATGATAGGCGACCGACGGACACGGTGGTAGTCTGTACCTCGACGGGTGAACGAGCCGTCGGACGACAGGACCCGAGTAGACCCCCAGGTCCAGACCGTTTCCCGTCTCACAGGGCTCAGTGGGTTCCATTGGTGCCTGAGCCCTGTCGGGCCCTGTCGCACCGTACCCCCTCGACGCAGTCGGCCGCTCCGAGGAAAGTAGAGACAGATGTACGAAGGGACGACTGAAGACGACCCGTACCCTAAGTACGGAGATCGGTACACGAGTAAGGTTCGAGCCGGGAAGACACCCTCTCTGTCGACCCGGACGGGAGTCCTCGAAGGACAGACCCTCTCCCTTCCCTCCCTTCCCCGTCTCTTCCTCCCTCTCCTTGGGACTTTAGAGGGGTAATAATTAACGGGCCGGAAGGGAACCGGCCCGACCTCTTCCTCACTTCTTTCGACGTCTTACGTTCGTGACTCAGCCCCCTACCAGAGTCTCCCGATTTTTCTCTTAAGGTCTTGGAGTCTGGGACCAAGTGACCCGAACCAATCCCACACTTCGACGGACCAGGTCTCGGGTTTCCCACACTCACATTGGATGTATCAGTCTGTTGGTCCAAACTTAGGTCGAAATAGGGAAGGACGGAATCAAGTAAGGTGTTTGTATAAACTCATATAAGAGACAGGGTCCCCGTAAAGATCCGGGACTCATCTCGACACTTATTCTGACTACTTCAGGGACCGTAGGGTTCTCGACGGAAAAGACCTTCCCCTGTGTGTCAGTTTGTTCGTTTATATACGTTACTACGGTTCACCACGGTCCAAGAAACTCTTGTGGAATAGTGGAAAGACTCCGAGTCCAAGGGGGTGGGTGAGGTGGGGTGAGGGTGTCACCTCGACTATTGTGCTTAGGAAGTCCCATCTCAACTTCGAATCCACCAAGGGCACTCTCATTCCTGAACCAACCAGAAAAAGTGGTCGGTCCTGGACCGTGTATGATTCGAGAGTCATTTTTGTATACCGTAATTGTCTATTTACTTAGGTACGAGTTGGGATCCTCCCGGAGTCGGGGTCCTCCGTCCCGTACAAGAAGTGTCAACGAGTCCAACGTTTGACATTATCTTTTTTTGTTTTTGTCCGGTCACAGTTTCGTGGTCCTTGTATCCCTGCATCTTCCACCGACAGAGGACAAAGTCCAGGGTACCGTCAGGGGACCCCACCCATCCTCCCTGAGTGTTTTGTAGGAGGGAAACCGAGGACTTTCCCGGGCCCCTCAGATCCCCGGACCTCCTCCCCGTTCGTGGAGACACCCCGGACTCTTCCTCTTCATCCTCAGCCACGGTTCACTGGATCCAACATCCTATCATTATCTTGGTCCTCGGAAGGGTGCGTGGGAGCTAGTGGAAGTCCCCGGGGACACTCGACCTTTCCCTTTACTTAGAGTCAGAAACTGACCCCTTTCCTCCGCCTTCCGTCTACACAGAACCACAAACAGGCAGGGAGGTCTAGATGTTCGTGATGAGCGACAACCGGAGCGACGGAGAGGAAGACCCGGAGCCTAAGGACTCGGAAACCATGGGTCACGTCGACCACTCTTCGAAGTCAGTACCCCGTCGGTGCCCAAGGTTCCATTTCCGCGTCCCGACCCACCCGAACATGAGTCGTGAGTTCTGTGGAACCTGAGTGGGTCCAGAAAACCAGAGGATGTACACCAGTACGAACCACATCCCGGATCTTGTATCGTCCATGAGTCTTTTGTGAACGACTCAGTGACTCCTTGACCACTCAGCAGGAAGGGGTTCGTTTCCGGTTCGGTCCGGGAGCCGACCGTGGGTCCTACGGACCCCGTGGCTCGACAAACGTCTCACCCCTGAGTTGTTTCCTCTTCACCCGACCTTCTGTCCCTTGAGTATCGGGATAAAGACCTTGTGTCTCCTAGATCGACCTCTTTACTCTGTCCGGTCCCGGAACCCGGATTATCTTCGAGACATCTACGACTGTACTAAGTCTCTCGTGGACTTAATGTAGTTGGGATCCAACCTATTGAAACCCATTTCCCCTCCCGACCTTCTTGATTCAGCACGAACCTCCCGAAGGACCTCCTTCGTCTGCACCGTCCCCCACTTCCTGTCCCTTCTAGACCGTATCCCTCTCTCTTTCTTTCCGTAACGTCCGTACCGTTTCTCGCACTCACCGTCTCTGCCCGACGTAGACAAAGTGAGAACGTACCAAACGTCGTGGCCCGTCCAGAACCGTGTGACAAGTCACCAAGTCACACAGACTGAGAAACACTGACGTACCGACGTCGAGCGGTCCGAAGGGACAGGAAGTGGTAAAGGGTTTCAAACGAGTTTGAGTACAGACAACTGTGTCACTACGGTAGGTTGGCAGGGTAGGAGATAGTGGAGGAAGAGGAGGACGGAAGTTTGAAAGGGTCGTAGTACCATCTCTACCATCTGTACCATCTGTGAGTCGTTTATAAAGACTTCAAAACCCATCCACACACACACCTACTTCTACAGTACCGTTCCCTCTTAAGAATGTTCTATACGGTTAGTATAAGAGGTAAGAGGTTCGTGGATGGGATACGGTCCAGGACCCGACCCCGATATCTGAGTCGACCCACTGGACACAACCTGAAGGGTCGCACGACCCCCGTTACCTATGTCTCGATATGAATGTCACGCTCTTAACGTTAGGGTCTCGTACCCACCTCCTCCCCAGTTCCAAAAAGGACCACTCTCTCCCCCTCCTCCCTTTGATGGGGTGTCTCTACGTTTTCCGACCAACGAGACGTCTACCCCTCCAACTTCCTTTCCGAACTTCCCACCGTAGGTCCTGTCTGTCGCCCACCCACCACCGCGGTCAAGGACCGCTCTACGGGACCTACTCTCGTCCACACGCCCCCCGCTGCATGTCGACACACACACACCACGGCTCCCCAGACCGCCCGTCGACCTGGGACCCGGACCTCGAGTTGTCTCACCGACCCTGACTTTGGTCTCTTCCTCACTCCAGGGGTGCCCCCTCTTCTCCGCCCACCCGACACAGAGGTCCCACCGGGACCTAGGGGGCGACCGGGGGAACTGACGTCCAAAGTACGAGTGTCCCATCGTCATCCCAGGAGTCATGAACAGTGATGACGGGAGGTCTACGAGTCTCCTCCTCTCGCCGAGGGGTCCTATGTGGCCGTGCAGAGACGGAACGAGTCCGGGAAGGGAGGAGAGGACCCCTAGAAGAGTCGGAGAGGAAGGTGACGTGCGGAAAGAAGAACCCTTCAGAATCCTCTTTATTTTAGGAGAAACCGGGAACCAGTTTCTCAAAATTAGGAGTTTCCTGTGTCAGTAAGAAACTCGACTAGGTGTGGACGGGACCTAGGGTCCCAAAGGTACCGTTACCCACTGAACCGGATATAAAAGGTTTACTAGTCCCCGGTCCCCGAGTGGCGTAGAATGACACCTGGAGACGGTGAACCGTCCGTCGAATTCCGGACCTTACACCGAATCTGTTTAATCCAGTGGGAACACTAGAGGGACCTCATCCTCTCCGGACCCCGTAGACTTGGTTTTGCCGGGTCGGACACAGGACCAGTCCCTATTTGAGCACCCTGTATCATAGGGAAATCGGGGGAAGAGTCGATCGTTTCCGGTCTCCCGGTCCTCCTTCCGTCACTACACTTCTCTGACTCGTTTCGTCCCCTCCCAACCTTTATCGGGAATCCTTTCTGAACGGTCGTAACCCTCCAGAATCGATCCTCTGCCTAATCAGAAAATAAATTCCTCCTCCCCTCCTGTCGAGACCCCCCGGGAATACGGGTGTTCCACGGGAAAGAGACATGAGATGGTGTCGGTTCTCCAAACATACCTCGTGGATGACCCACGGGTCGTTCCATGGGACTCGGTCCCGGAGTCCCTACCGAGTTCTGTCCAGGGTGGAAGAACAGGAGACAGGGGTGTCCCCGACGTCTCGTCGATGAGACTTCTTATAGACTCCTGGGAGGAAACGGTCTTCTTCGACTTTTCGTCCACTCCAAGGTCCGTGTAGGAAACCCGACCCCCTGTCCGGACCCGTCCGTCCAAACAAACCCTCCAACCGAGACCCGGGGTACCACCCCGTCTCAACTTCTTAGTTGGTCTGGAACCCCGGGTCCGAGTCCCGTCCTCGAAGAGGACTCTCGACGGGGGACGGACCCAGAAAGGCGTCGAGGGTGTGGACGTTCGTACCGAAGCGTAGGGCCCGGACCTAGATGAAGTCTGTGAGGTAGATGTAAGGCGTCGCTCCATACCCCACCCCTCGACTCCAGTTCTCACTACCCACTGGCGTGGGGAGTAGGCGTGTCTTGTCGACGACATCTTCCGGTCGAGGATGGAAATCATGGTAACAGTAGTCCTCTGTTCCCCTTCGGGGACTGACCGGAACCACCAGGTCCTAGGACACTCGGGACCAGGATAAGGACCCAGGAAACCCGGCCTCCCCCGAGGCCCCGGACCCACCACGACCTCAAGTGGTATCGGGAGGAAAACCCCTGACGTCCTAAGGCTGAGGGGGACTTCGACCACGAAAGTCAGTGGGACTGTCCCTGCCGGTAGATGGTCCATACAGGACGGAGACAGTACGGCAAACGGAGACCTGGGGACAAGGGTCGGGGGTTGGGACTCTACTGAATCCGAGTTGAGAGGTTCTCGGGGTGGGCGTTAGGATAGGAGAACGAAGACCGGTAGAACCCTTACGACCGGATGGGTCTTCCCTCCCCTACGATTGGGAACAACCCGAGTGTGTCCCAGTCTCGTACTCAAGACCTCAGTACATTTGTATCTAAATTTAGGAGTAAGAAAACAAATGGAGTTCACTACAACCTGTTCCATGAGTTGTAGGGACTTCCATGATCAAACAGACACTTTACCTCCTTTATCTTAATGAAGGAAAGTCATCCCTTCTAAATCACTTTATTACATACAAACTATTTAGGGGTGGTGGTGGGGGTGGGGAGGGGGATTTTCTCTGTTTTTTTTAACCTTGTAGGACCCTCCATCCATACTCAGAAGAGGGAAAGTGTCTACCTCCTTTAACTCCGACTCTCTACTTAAACTGAACCGGAACAAGGATGTCGGTTATAGAGCCCCATCGGTTTTAAGCTTAGGTCCAGACCGATCGAAGTTACGAACACGAGTAAATCCCCTGTGAAACGAAAGAGGTTGTACCTTTTTGACCTTTAAAGTATGATTTAAATCTATCTGCTAAGTCTCTACGTGTACACGTGAACTCAACGAACTTTCGTACAGACCCCAGCTACTCCGATTTCAGTATAGACATTGTACGACTAATCTCCGAACTCCTACGACGAGATTCTCTGTCTATTCTTGTGACACTACTCACTACCCGTACACCGACGTCGGGTGCCCGACGACCTCAAATAGAGGACTTCAGAGTCTTTTGTGAAGACCCTACCCTCACGGACCACACTCGTGTCGGTCCGGGACGGTAGGATTAAAACCCCAAGAAGGTCCACCGGGACGACGACGATCACCCGCACCATGGGTGGTAGGTCTTCCACTCCCGCCCCTAGTGGTGCCTACAGAGGATGGACGACCGGCCGAAACCCTAGCACGAGAGTCTCCTGTCCGTCCTCCACCATCTCGACCACTTCGTGGTGGACACCCGAGATCTTCCACTCCGGAGGGTCTTCGGGGGCTCCGCGACGTCACCCCTGGGTTCGACCCTACGGACTCGAGATAGGGTCCTCGGTGCCTGTGCACCCCGCGGGACCCGTAGGGGAGAGACTCAGAGCCGACGGAGGAGATGTTTGACCCTCCGACCTCGAAGGTCAAAGCTCAGAACTCTGGACTTCCCCAGTAGAGTGACCGGGGGACAGTCGAACACACCCTAGAGAGTGGAGGTGGGGGTGGGGAAGGGGGTCGTTGAAACGGGACGAGACGTCCCCACCTCCTCCCGTACCTCACACACTCGACTCCCCTGTCGGCACCCGAGACTCCCTTCGTCCGTTCGCCCGTCACACAGTCCTACCGTCCGATCCTAAGACTCAATTAGGATACCGTCCACCTACCCCAGTCCTTCCCGCTTACGAGAGAGAAGGGTTAGGGACAGGAGTTCCGTGGAGGAAAGAGGAAGGAAGGGAACTGTTACTCGAGGACCCGAGGTTTTGATATGATCGACGGGGAGCGGTTAAGACACCAGACTACGGAGGAGATCGGGAAGCGGGACAATGGGTGATGGAGTAGAGGTGTCGGGATACGACCTCTGACTCTGTGTAGGAGTGAACTGTGTCCCCCTTCTTGACCAGACTCCAACATGTTGGTCCGTCTTTATCTCGGTTCTCTTCTTATTTCAGAGGATTGTGGGTCCGACCCTGATAGGTGGTGGAATTCTGTCCCGGACAACCAGTCTACAGTACACCGGATGTGAGAGAAGACCGATCCCTCAGGGACCGACCGTGTCCGTGGGACCGAGGACTCCTCATTGTACACTACCAGCCTCGAATCCGACGGTAATAACGTCCACCTCCATACTGACGAGACGGCGAGAAGGAATGGTTCTGGTAGTCCCTCCCTTATGCCCACCCGTCTCCACACACGTCACTGACGAAGGAAGGGACTGATGGTGAAAGGACTCACATAGACGAGGGGATGGTCTTAGACAGGACCTTGACACCGACTTCGGGTATCCACTGTTCGAGACCTACCCGACTTTTACTGTAGAGGTCCTAAAAGGTTCAACCAACGTTAGACTCGGTGTCCGTCCTCGTCTGTACTGGGAATAGTCAGGTATAGGTTCGAGTCTGGAACGAGTGTCGCCGGGACAACCCAATCGTAGTAACTAGAGGAGAGTGTCTCGTCCTTTAGTTCTCCGTCTGTACAGATCCTGTTCTCTAAACCAAAGATACGTTGTGTGAACTGTGAATGTTAGTGTACGACGTCAAAGGTTCGGGTTTACGAGGGTGAGACTTAGAGGAACCTTCGCCCCCAATTCATCTAGTCACAAATGGAAAGGTCGAGTGTCCGTTCCGTTTGACTCCGGGTTCTCCAAATCCCTATACGGGATTCGTGTTCCGTTTGGTCCCCATCTTGACTCTACTCTAGACTCCGGGAAACCAGACAAGAGTCAGATTCTTCGATTACAGAAGACTCGAAACTCTCGGACAAAATCCCGATGGGTGGGCTGTGGACCTGGTATTCGGGCCGTAGAAAGTGTCTTTCGAGCGTGAGACTCAGTCCGGTCGATCTAAACTCAGTCCGGTCGATCTAATCTTAAACACGAAGTAGCGAATGGTCGACACACAGGACCCGTTCGGCAAATGAGGAAACCTAGAGTTAGAGGGATGGACATTCTACCCACAACTTCGAGGTCTCCGTAGAAACAGGAGCTCTGAGGACTAGTCCACACCCTCTGTCTGACTAGGCGTTTTGGGCCCGGACCTTCCCCCTTCCACGTCTCAAGGTCTCCTTCGCTTCTCGTCCTTCTAAAATACTCATGGTCCTAATCCTCCCTTGGTTGACTCCCTCTCTCCTCACTCTCCATCTGTGGACCTCTGGTTCCGGTCCGACCCCTAGTCTCAGTCTATTGAGAAGGGAAGTCAATTGGATAAACGAGTGGAACCGTCGGAGACGTCCGTTTGAGGAACTGAGGACCGTCTTTGTCAGGTCTCACATAGAAACGACCGTAGTACAACCGAGATCCTCCCGTCCCGAGATCTGTCTCGCCTCGTCTCGACACGTACGGGTCCCGAAAGAAGATTGGAGTACAAGTCATTTCCCGGGGGGAGACGTGCTGACTTGGTCCCCGTCCGTGTCACCGGGGTCCAAAGACATCGCCAGTAGGAGCGAGGACAGACACGGACTCTTAGTGGACCATTGAAATTTCTTTAGGGTTCCGAGATCAGTCTGAGTCTTTGGACCTCCCACCCCGGGTCGGAGACACTAACCTGTTCGGAAGAGGTACTAAGTTTATGTTCTGACTCAAACTCTTGGTGAACATCGTCCGCGAAATGTGTACTACCAACTGGACAACCTAAAGTTAGTTGACAACTGCGTTTCTTTAGTAATTCCGAGACTGAAACCTTTTTTTTTTTGTTTTTGGTCAAGTCACCAAGAGTTGGGACTCACGTTCAACCTTAATGACCCTAACGAAAGGGTTTTCGATTCCAGACCCAAGGTACGGGTCTTTAAGACTGAAATAACGAGACCCCGTGTCGAACCCGATACCCTTAAAAACTTTAATAAAAAAAACCACGCACCCCAGAATCAACGTCATCAGTCCTAGAAAGGAACACCGTGAGGCCGAAGGGTCAACACTACATGTCCGAGTCATCGACACCGTGCACCCGAATCAACGGGACGTCGTACACCCTAGGATCAAGGGGCTGGTCCTTAGTTTGAATACAGAGGACGTAACGTTCCGTCTAAGAATTGGAGACCCGGTGACCTTCAGGGACCCGGTACCCTTGACTTTTGAGGTCCACTAGGATTATACGACAGTCACTATTCTGAGTGTAGAGGTCATGGACACCGACGTGCCTGGGTCACGAACGGAGAGGATGGTCTAAGACCATCCCCTGGTCTACACAAACGAGGGGAGGACTCAGAGACTACCCTTGGTCCTTGTGAAAGAAGTCTACTGATTATTCTAGTCCCACGTCTGGAGGGTCCGAATAGGATCTAGCTTTCTAACGTGTCGGACGAGGTATTGAAGGTTCACCACACCGACCACCCAGTTCGGGTGGTCGAGACTCAGAGTCGAAGAAACACCCAGGGTGCAGAGGGTCCCGGAGAGGACACCCTAACAAGACTCCCATGCCTCACTCTGACCGACACCTATATCCTTCCCAACGTCGAGACGATACGAATTTCTGGTCCGAACAAGTTACGTAAAAGAGGGTCAACGACGACTATGTTCCTTGAGGACCGGTCCCACCTACCCCTCAACTCCTCCTCTACCGCGTCGTCGCCAATACAGGGAGTAAGACTACCTGAGTCCAGTGCGACTACCCACACACATAGAAGACACGAGACTTGGTTCCGGTGATTACGTCCGGAACTACCCTAAAATCACAAGTGTTGTACGACCTTCTACCCGTCGGGTCGCCACACGGACCATACCTGTTCGACTCCGACCCGTTACCATACCAGAGGACTGCGGAGTCTCGGCCCTCCAGTACCTCGACCTCCGTCTGTGGGAGTGACCCCCACAGGGGGGTACCTCAGGGAGTGACCCCCGGTGTGTCGTCACCTTCGTCGTTCTGGTCTCACTCCCGGTCCAGACGTTGGAGTCTCGACCGGAGAGGGTAGGACCGGTAGTCTACAGTGGACCGTCATACCCGGTTGGTTTCAACAGCTGAATGTGACCTAGACTCTTGTCCCTTTCACTGCTCTCCGGAGACGAGTAACACCGACACCCCACCCCCATTGAGGGTGGGTCGGCAGGGAGCTGTCGTCAAGTCTCTAATGGGTCCTCTGGGCGGGGTCCGGGACTGGACGGTGAAACGAGGAAAAGCCGAAAGGTCAAACGATGCAGAGCCGGAACCAGGACAGAACGAACGAGTGGAAGGAGTACGACCAGGTGAGCGACCACTGTGTGTCCAGTCACCGTCCGAGACTGTGGGGGACTATGTCTACAGCCCCTCTCCAGCCCGGACGTCCTGGGTACTGGGTCCTCCCCTTTTAGAACCCTGATCTCCCTCCCTCTTACGGACGTCCTGGCTCGACAGGAACTCCGGTCGACGGGACGTCACCCACCTCCTCCACCCCACAGGGACAGACCAGCCTCTTTGCAGACACTGATTACGTCCCGTACCGACTACTTCCCGACTTCACACCTCAAACAGGAGACTCCTCCCCAATGGACCCTCTCGACCGCAGGGTGACCCTCTACTCCCTCCGTCCCACGGTACCCGCCCTCCTCGACGCACTCGTTCTCGTTCACACTCACACCCACTCCCCCGCCCGGCCGACCGCGGACCCCGTGGTCTCTCTAAGAACACCCTATAACTTACGGTTCGGCGGATGGAACGGGAAAGTACCACTTACCATTCCTCGTGACTTCTTCACACTCGTCTCTTCCTCTCTTTCAAGACCAACCCTCATCCCACCCACCCTTCCCCTCCCGGTCCCTGAATCGTCCCTCGACCAGGGGCACGAAATGTAACTAGTCTGGAGTCCCAAGGACGAGGCCCTAGAAAAGAATGACCCAACCGCGATGAACAACAACAACAAGTCAACGATTCAACACAGATTGAGAAACGTTGGGGTCCCTGATGTCGTGTGTTCCGAAAGGACAGGAAGTAGTTGAGGGTCTCAAAGGAGTTTGAGTACGGGTAACTCAGTTACTACGGAAGGTTGGTAGAGTAGGAGACAGTGGAGGAAGAGGAGGACGGAAGTTAGAAAGGGTCGTCGTCAGAAGGTCACTCAGCCGAGAAGGACAGTCCACCGATTCCGAGAGTTCGGAGACGGATGGACCTTGGACCGGAGGACGGGACCACCGACTCGACGTTCAGTAAAAGATAGGGATGACAACACAGAGTGAAAGGACTGAACCGAGTCCAACTCAGAAGACAAAATTAAACAGAGGGAACTAGGGACGGGGTGGGGGATGGTTGAATGAGAATAAGTAGGAAATTTTGAGTTGAGTCCGTAGTGGAGGAGACCCTTCGGGAGGGACTGGAGGGTCCGACCTAATCATCCGAGGTGACCCGAGGGTGTCGGGACCCGAAGGGACGGGCACCGACACCCAATCTGATCCTCAAGTCGGTCTCCGACCGGGTCTCGACCCTTATTCCTTCGTACACACGTGGGACTCTAGGGACGAAAGGAGTGAGGGTGGGATCCTGGTTGGACGCTCGAGACGTGGCTCCCCCACGGGACCTGTATCCGGGGGACTGGGTCTCGGGGGTGGGGAGGGCGGTCCGGTATAAGACAACCTACTCGAAGTGACGGATGGTCTGACGAAAATGGACGGAACCACTCGGGGGGAGCGGGCGAGGTGGACTGGAGTCGTGACTGGTGGAAGGTTGGGGTCTGCGACCGGGGTCATCCCCTCCCTTACGTGACGTCCAGAACCGACGGGGACGTCCAGACGGACACGACCTCGACCGAGACCCTATTTTCGTTTTCCTTCCTCGGTGGAACGGAGGGGACGGGAGTCCCTCAGGCGTGTCCACCCTACTCTCCCTCCCCAATCCTCGTCCTCGGGAACCACTTTCTTGTAGGGAGTGATCCAACCGAGGACCCACGATGGTCCACAATCGTTTCTCCCACTGGGTCCCGACCTTTCAACTTCTTCCGTGTAAGGACGAAAACATTCCCTCCCGATATAGTACTACCCGAGAGTCATCCATTACTCTAGGGACAGTTACCCTCATAAGTTCGTACCGACTATAACAGGTCAACGATTCAGTGTAGGCTGAGAGACGTTGGGGCACCTGACATAGTACGGTCCGAAGGGGTAGGAGGTGATCGTACCAATACACCGGTAATGACCCCCGACGTTTCCCCCAGGATGAGACTCTCTTAACCTGATCACCTGAAGTTCCTGGGAAGGTACGAGGTTCAAAGACTAAGAAGGGAACCCGTGACGTCACTCATTTCAGGAGAGTTTACACTCGCCCGACTTCGGTCGTTCCTGGACTCAAGGGAGGGACGACGAAGAAAGTCAAGAGCGGGGAGACCCATTCCACCCTTTTCTACTATTTCCCCAATCTCCCTGACAATCGTGATTTTCAGTATTAAGGAACTCAACCATTTGAAATTCGGAGACTTCGGGAAAACATGTGTAGGATCCATTTGTTAATCGGGTAGTAAAATTATCTGTCGAAAGTCCACGGATGGTACCCGGTCCGAGACCGGTCATCCTTACATTTGTAATTAAAGTTTATGACAGAACAGGAGTTCCTACGTCCTCGTTAACCCCCCTTTTATTGTAAACGTTTCGTGAAACACCAAAAGGTTCTCACCGGTGTCTAAAGCAGAGTGACGGAGGAGTCGCGCCGGGAGGACCCATCCCCGACGAAAGGGGAAAAATGTCTCCTTCTTTGGTTCCGAGTCTCTCCAATTCATTGAACGAGTTCCACCGGGTCGATGTGTCGTCGTCTCGTCCCTAGACTTTGGCCCAGATGGACTAAGGTTTCGAAACTCACGGACCCTTACCTCCCCCACCCGACTACGGACACGGGGAGGAGGGCTACGACCGTCCTGAGGACCATGTCGTCTAGGAGAAGAAGGACCCCTGGAACTGGGACCGGAAGGACCACAAGTACGGGTACGAAGTGCCGTCCTTGGAGGACGAGGAGGTAATGGACTTCAGGAGCACCACTCACTCCTTCTCCGACTCCCAAGACTCTGGGGAAGGGGTTCCCGGTGATTGTCACTGTGGGAGGGGTAGGGGAGTGGAGAGTGTCCGGGAAGACCGACTGGAACCAGGACCGACACTGGGACGTCTTCCACCGCCGGGTGACCGAGAAAGACCTGTGAGTGGTACCTGCGGGCCCCGACTGGTTGGCCATTCCACCGAGGACCCGAGCACCGAGGGAGTCCGGGAACCGGCGGAGAGGGGACAGAAGGAAAGACAGGGGGAGAGGGAGGTGACGACAGAAAGGGGAAAGAGATTGTCCCTTGGGGTCACCCACCATTTTTCTCGAGTGGAATAGGTGTCTCTCTCCGCCGGTACCGGGTCGAATCAAGTTTTACGGAGACAAATGGACAGTGTCCCGGTCTTTATGGGGGAACTCAAAGGGACAGAACCCCTAGTCGGGACGAGGGGGGAAACGTCCTTCCTCCAATTATCGGTACAGTAAAGAGACGATCCGACACCCTCTAGGACCGGGGTCCTCTCCGAATCTCAACACCTGTTCCCTGGGTCTCCTCCCTCCACCCTCTGTGGTCCTAGTATCTTTCTAGGTCCACCTGGACTTCACTTTTAGGTTTAGACGGTGACTGGTCGATCCGTCGGAATCGATTCAGTGGTGTAGACAGACCCGGAGGGTCTAACCCCCTTACCCACTCGACCCAATTCTCCCGTCTGTATTCCGTGTTCCGCCCACGTGACTCCACACGAGTCATTTACGTGTCGTCGACACCAGTAGAGTCAGACTGTGACTGGGCTCCTTCCCGGAGACACACCCCTGGACGGAGTCGGGAGAAGAGGGCCGGGCGTCTTCTCGTGAGACACGTCGGTGGAAGGAAGAGAAGGGGTAGTTGTACGACCACCCGTGGTACCGCCGGCGGACCTCTCACGAGGAGAGGCGGGAGATGTTACGGCAGGTGGAACCGGCCTACCTGGAGTCGGACGACGGCGAATCTCGACGGTGAGAACTGGGACCATTCCAGTGACCCATCCTCGACTGCCACCCCCTACGAGTCGGACCGGTTCGTCCCTCCCTCCGAGACGGGACTGGATCAGAGGAACCTCCTACAGGCATTGGGACTCGGCACCCGTGCACGTCCCCCGGCGCGCGAGTGTACGTCCCACACGTCCTGTGAAGGGCCCAGACACAAAGCCCCGTAGACCCGGGAGGGGTCGATCGCGACGTGGGGGGTGGGTCCGATGGTGTGTATAACGTTGAAGAACTTCTACCTCCAGTCGGTCAGTGTGGGTCGACGCTGTCGGAAGACGTGGGACGAGGACGCCTGAGTCTCCGGGGTCGGGGCGCACTGGGGGGCCCTACCGGAGTCTAACCCCCTCCTTCTCCTTCCATGTGGGAAGGTGACCCCTGCTCCCCTCCACCTTGGGTCGACCGAAGAGGGTCCTCCTTCCGTGCGGGGGGAGAGGTTGTGTCCGTTCCCTCTCTCCCGGTCCTTTTACGAATGAAGGAGAGACCCGACGGACACCCTCTCTTCTTCACTCTTAAAAGGACCAGGCAGAGTCCCATTGAAAAAGGAACTATGATTGTATATGTGTGACAGACAGTGTGGTGTGAATCAGGAGTGAACCCGTACTCCGGCGGGGTGGGTCCGGTGGGGATGAGAGGAAGATTCGGCAGACAGAAGGGGACGGGACGTCGGACCCACATCATCCCTCCCCCTGTGACTCGACGGAGGTCAGGGACCAGGGTCGGGACGGAAGTGTCTCGAGGAGGAGAGGGAGAGGATGGCCGGTGGGTCTCCCACTGGTGGACTCGAACTTGTTTGGGGAAGACGTCGGGGTGTGAAGAAGACCGAAGGGTGGGACACTTTGTCGTGGGCCTCGGGGACAGAGCAGTTGGAGGGGCTGAGATGTACCCGTTAAAAGTCTAAGCCGGGGGTAGAACCACGACCCCACCGCCCCCCTCCCGTCCCAAACCGGCCCACAAACAACTCACTGAGTGTCTTCCGGAGAAGAGTCCCTAAGTCGACGATGTCCGGTTCCTGGACCACCGGTCTCCTCGCCCCGGGTCCCGGGCGGTGCCGTCCCGAGCGACCCCAGACCGTATGTGTGACGACGTGTTGGGTCGAGACGTCCGGAAGGCCTTCTGTCGGGACGGTCCACGAGCCCGGTTACCACGGGTCGGGACTCGGCCCCTTCCGACGTGACGGCACAGGGACGGAGGGTCGGACAGGGAGGGGCCGAGAGGGTCGCAGTAGTGGTACCGGTGCCGTCGGGGGACGAACCGGGGTCGAGACGGACGTCCAGGGCCCCTAAATCGTCTTGGTCGGCCCCGAGCGACACCAACCTACCTTCAGGCAGTCGTGATACTCGGATCTCGGAACCCTTCCGAGACCAGACGGGGAGAACTGGAACCCTTCGGTCATTCCCGAGACCTCTTCCGCTCGAACCGGGTCCTTCGTCCAGGTCCGGGGAGGGCTACGGGCCGGGACGGTGGTCGGAGGTCCGAAGGGACTTCGGAAGAGGACTGGACCCAACCGCTAAGTCCGGTCCTGTCGGATCGGAAGGTCGAACCGGGGGAGTCGAAGAGCAGTGGTGGCACTACTCTGCGTCGCGGAGGACAGAGAATGTCGAAAGGGGGAGAGGGAGACCCCCAAGAGTACCGAACGTTCCGTCGGGTCCTCCTTCGGTACCCGAGGATAGGGTGTCGTTTCAGTACCGAGTTGGTCTGGGGTGTGGCTCGACCGGTGTGAACTCTCGGACTATAAAAACATCAACCATACGGGAATCTCTAATACTTTCTCCAATCACACGAGAGACATTATTTGAACACGAACTCTTCGTCAGGAGGACTCCACCCCCCACCTCCCCGTCCCCTATACACCCCTTTTGGTGGGTCTGAAAGTCACTTAGTTGTCACACAAACACCCCGAACCCACCCCAACCCCATAAGACCAGTGTACGACCCGACCCACCTCTCCCGTCTCCCCTTGGACACCGGTGTAGGGAAACCCACCACCTCTCTGACCCCTGGGTCCCACGGTGGGGACTCGACACAGTCACACCCGAAACCTTCATCCTGACTAAGACCCAGAAGTTCTTACCCGCTAAACCCCTCCTCCTCTCTAAAGTCCTCTTTCGTTATACTTTTTCTCATACCTCCAACCCCACCCCCCGAAGGGATCACAGAGTCTCCCATTTCTTAGACGGATGTTACGTCTTCTGACCCCACGTTGGGGACCCAGTCCTTCTAGGGGACCTCTTCTTTTACCGTTGGGTGAAACTAAGGTATCTGTCTCCTCCGACCACCCGATGTCAGGTACCCCACCGTTTCTCAACCTGTTCTGACTCAGTGTGTGTGTGTGTGTGTGTGTGTGTGTGTGCCTCCACCCTCCTCTGACCAGACGTTTCCCTTCCCGGTGACTCCCCCGGGGGGGTGAGGACGACCCCCAACCGACTCCACCCCTGATGACACCCCGACCCCGATGACTCTCATCCCGCTTACGTCGGTGGGGTGTGTGGGTCTAGTCACCTCGGAGTTCTCTACAGAGATGTCGACCACTTCTGGTGGGGGTGGTGTAAGGGTTAGGGTTTGATGTCGGAGTTTGACCGTCCTTCGGTCCGTCCCGGTCCCTCGAGGTTGAGTGGAAGTTCCCACGGGTCCTTCTCCCGTTCCCTCCGTCTCTACTAGGGTGACTTCGGGCAACTTTTTACATAAGGATCGGGACACAGACACTAACTGTCCCAGACAGGAAGTATACCTTTGTCAGTATTTTCACACACTAGTCCGACCCTGTGACCTGTGAGTCCCGATACATTCGGCCTCCTCCCCCAGATCAGGTCAGACTCCCCCACTCCCTTTTCGTAGGTCCTTCCTAAAGACCTCCTCCACCATGGATTCGGCTCAGAGTTTTCGACTGAATCAGTTCACTGTTCGTCCTCCTACAGGTCTCTCTACCTTGTCACATTCATTTATATGTCTCCTACTGCGTAGAGTCTCGTAAGTTCCTTGTTAATTAATCGACAAGGGTATCCCCACCCCTCCCCACTGAAGTCTCTCGGTCGGTCTTCCCGGTCCTTGCAGACTGGCCTCTGAGGCCGAAGTGGGACTCCCGTACCCCCGGTGTCCCCTGAAATCGATCAAGTCCGTCCTGTGTTCACAAGGGGTCGACGGGGGTTGAGTCCAGAATCCGGGTGTAGGATGACGTTCTTCGGTTCGGACGAGTCGACACTTGTCTCGGTCTCTACAGTTCCCCAGGTACGACCCAATCCTAATATTCCGGAATCTATGAGTCTCAGTCACCTTGGGAACTGTAATGGTACAGGGTGGGGTAGGAAACAAAAGACTCCTTTAGTTTCAGGTCTCTACCCGTCACTGAGTGGGTTCCATTGTGTCGTGTCCCCTGAACCGACGTAGGACGACAAAAGGTAGTCTCCACGCCAGTAGGAGCCGGACACGAGACCACTGTCGTCGGATCACCCTCGACGTTCGACTGTCTCCCTACTCCTCTATGACACACATCTCCTCACCCTTCCCCCCGACCGGTCTGAGGTTCAGAGTGTCGACGATGGGATGCAAGGACCCGGAGGGACAGAGGTGAAACGACCAGAGTCGTCAAGACCCCCGAGACCAGTCTCCGAAGTCTCGAAGAAAGTGTCCGAGAACAGGGATTCGTATCGTGGGAAACTAGACCTTTCCCCGTCCCAACCTCCGTCGTCCCGAGGATCTAGGTCTGTTTTGAACTCCGTCTGCGTCCCCTCGTAGTCTTTGCGATAAATAAAGAGACGGCGGGGGTCCGACCGATTGGAGAGGGCTCCATCTCCCCTTCCGTCCACTATCTACACATGGACCTCTCCTTCCGTCCCGTCCTTAGGTCCTACCTCCCCGTGTAGTTCCCTCCTTCTCAACCTCTACTCGTGGTAGGACCCGGAAGATCAGGACAGACTCCCGTCTCTGAGGGGTCGGGAGTTCAGCAATCTCTTGTACCTTCCAGTCGTCCTCGAGTTCGTCTAGTCTCTCGGAGGTTCGATACGGTCGGTGAACGAGACACAGGATTAAGATATAGAGGGTACGGGTAGACGAAGTCCGATGAAGGGGCGGGTCGGGGTTCGGGGTCCGGGACTGGCATCGGAATCTTTCGAACAGTCAGGGTCACGGACCTTCAGGTAGTCCCTCCGAGGGGGACCCACCAATCCCGTAGCGGACCAGCCGTACGACGGGGGCTCTGTCTCCTCGTACACGTCGCACCAATCGTCGTTAATCGTGGCATCTGCCACTCAATCCCCTAGGTTAAAGTAGGATCAGTGATCGAAACTCGTTCAGATCTTCACCCTCACGACTCACAGGGTCTTCCCTACTCTTCCCCTCCATCCTTCCACCCTTCAGGGACTACGTCCGAGGTTCTTAACGATGGGGGTCCGGGGACGTGGTGAACACTCCCTGTCCGTCGCCAGTCCCGTCCTCAGTCGTTCGGGAGTCCATCCCCACCCCGATCTTCCTTCGCTCCTTCTCCTCCTCCTCCGAGACCGGGTCGTCTTCGTCCGGTCCCCCGACGAAGGGTCTCTGTGGAAGACGACAACGACGTCGGAGCCCCGGGGACCGCGCCGACTCCATCTACTACTGGTGCAACAGGAGGCCTGGGCTGCCGACGTGGAGCAACAGTTGGCACATCGTCTGGAAGGGGAGTCGGCGAAACGGGGCCTTGGACGCCGGGTCGTACAGGAGCGGTGGGAGTGGACCACACCGGTCCCGGTGTAAGTGGCTCGAGAGGCGCGACGGGTCGAGCAACCATCGGTCCGTCGACATCCACGGGAGGAGGTCGAACGGTTTCAGTCCCTACTCGTCCGACGGTAACCGTTTCCGAACCTTCGCACCCGCCGACGACCGGCGGTCCTGTGGTCCGTCCCGTGCGGGTAGCCGTGGGTGCAACCCCGATCGCTAGAGGTGCCACGGTGGCCCTCAGACCTACACGGTCACCTCGACTCCCCGACCGACGGGTAGGTGCAGTGTCACGTCACGGTCGTGTTTCGGGCCTGCGTCGAGCCGGGGTAGGACCGACCCGACCATCCATTCGACGTGGCTCCCACGCCTCGTCCCGTCGCCGTCGTCTGCCAAGTCGGCGCACGGGAACTCGTGCACCCCGCTTCACGTCCACTACAACAGGACGAGACCCTACCTGTGCCGGCACCAGTCCCGGGTGCAGAACTTGGTATGCTACGGCGTCCATGTCAGCTTCCCCAATAGCAACTAGACGTTCACTCTGTCACGTCACTCGCCCCGTTTTCACGGGAGCCGGTCGCACACGTCCGCCAATACCAACTCGACGTCGCTAGCGTCCCGCGCTTCCGACGCCTTCCGCAGTGCCCCCTACTTCCAGTCGAGCAACGACAGGTAGAACTCGTTGACTTCCCGCGACTCCGATACGTCCAGCGAGGTCCGTTTGAGCCTCTACTCTAACACCGACTCTAGGTCCGAGAACTCAACCGAGTCTCTACGGTCCCGTGGGCGCCGGTGCGACGCCTAGAGTAACACCCGGTCGGTGTCGCTGACGTCGGCCCCGTGAAGGGATTTCCGCGGGGGGCCGTCCGAACTGTCGACCAACCGGCTATCCGAGTCGCACCAGTGCAACCGGCCCTTCGGCCTACCGTGTCGGAAGTCCAGTGCCATCCGTGTCAGCCGTTACACCTTCGGCATGAAGAGGGGCGTAAGTGTCCCGAGACCTGTCCGGGCACGGTCCGGGTGTTCCTGGTGGTCCGTGTCGTCTGCGTCGAGGACGTAGGACGTCTCTTCCTGTACGGAGGTTCCACTGGGGGTTTCTGGGTGTCTTCCGTGAACAGGGAGAGTCGTGGGGCTGTGTCTCGAGAAGGGGTAGTCTTCCGGGACGGGTGTATTAGGTCTATTCTGTGGGGGGTGTGGTGGATCGGGTGGTGGGGGTAAGATGTCTTCCCCTTTGACTCCGGGTGTCTTCCAGGTCCTGAACGGGCTCCAGTGCGTCAGTCCTCCCCCGCTTCTGTTCTGCCTTCTCCTGGGGTCGAGGAAGAGACTCGGTTCTCGAGAGGGACGGAGGCGGCCGAGGATCGACTGAAACACTGAACTTTAGACAAAAGGTCGGCGGAGGAGGGGGTCGTAAACCGTCTCGGAGGGAGGACGGGAGGGTGTAGGACCGGTGTCGGGGAGGGGGACCTCGGGGGGTTTCCATACGAGACGGGGGACCGGATCTGTTCCGGGGAACACGTCACGTGTGGTGGGGGTAGGCGGGGTGGGTGGCGAGAGGACGAGGATGGTCGGCACTGGTGTCGTGTGTGGTCTGGGAAAGATGTCTGAGTGTGGGAACCGGAAAAGCCAAGTTTGACGTGGTCCGTCGACGGATTTATTTGGGGACGGTCCTGGAGAGTCGACCGAACCTACTCCGGTCACCGAGTTAGGTTTATGACGACCCCAAAGGTCTCGACACCAACAATCTCCCTAGGCACCGGGGACTTGTCTAGGTTCCTTCCCTAACAAACTCGTGGGGTTTGGTTGTCCTTTCACAGGTCAGGGGTACGGGTCATCTGACGAAAGAGGAGGGTGACCGGGAATCTCGGGAAAACGGCGACTGAATGGAAGTTTGATGAGAAAGAATCAGTTCGTCTCGAAGAAGATTCTACCTTGGTTATTCGTTGTTTCTTTCTCAATCAGGACCTGTCAGACGTCCCGGTTCCTTTCTACTGCTACGACCTCCTTCCCTGTCGGACCAGGGACAGGGTGTAAGTCAGACGTGTGGACCCGGACGGGAATAGGTCTGTCCCACGGACTCTGGTAGACAACTGTGCTCCGACGTCCTTCCCTTGGGTCCGTCAGGCATATGAGGGAGGAAGGTCGTTTTGCTGACGGAGAGACGTCGTTGTTCCTGGGCACAAAGTATTCACTGTGGTCTTTGAACTCCCCCTTTTCTACGGTTTAAAAAACAAAAAAAGAAGAGAGAGAGAGAGTGAGTGAAAATCGTCGAAGTTGAAGGAATTTCGGTGTCGTGATCGACCTGTCCTGGGTTCTTTTCTACCCCGGTCTTCCTAAAATACCCTCCCTCCCCACCCTTTAACTTAGGGTACCTTCCACCCCCTGAAAATTGGAGTGAAACTTGTCCTCTTTTTCCTCTCCCGTAAGAGGTTCGACCCTGGTGTACTCCCTGACACAGACGTACAGACTCACACCCACACTGTAGAGACACACACCTACTCAAACATACACACACACACACACACACATACACCCACACTCTAGTACATACACACTTAAACACACAAACCCTTACAAACTCACACACATAAACATGCCCAACACTCCAATTCAGACACACAAACACACCTACACGCACTCAGATTAAGCATATAAATCCGTGCACACACACACACAAATACACATCTTTACTTACACGTAGAGACACTGGTACACAGACACACCCACCACCCACACAAGGTCACTTTTCGACTCCGGTTTCACATATTTTGTGGGTGGTACTACGTCTCAGAGTCCCTCTTCGGTTTTGAAGTCTGGACAAAAACATTCTTTTGTGTAGGAGAAGTGGTCGGGCGGCGGGGTTCAGTGCCGACGGACGACCGAGGTCCCGACCCGACAGGATTTGTGAACTTCAGGGTCCTCCAGAGACCTACTCGGCTCGACCCTCTCCTCCCGCCTCCGACCCTCTCCTCCCGCCTCCGTCCGTCCCCACACTGACGTGAGGTCAGCCCATTTTCCTTCGAGACCTGTCCTTAGTCGGTCCGAAGTCGAAAGACTACCCCTAAGACTCCGTGAGTCCGTGTCTCTACCGAGATAGTGGGTCCTGACAGGTGGACCGTCGGTCCACTCCAACTCCTGGAACGAGGAAGACATTATAAGAGAGACCCCAGAGGGTTTCCCGGACTTTGGGGTGGCAACCACGACGAACAGACCTCTCCGTCATAGTGAGAAACTTGAGGTGGCAGGGTTGAGATTGACGGAGGCCCCTTCTCTAAATGTGGGTCAAGAACAAAATACATATATATAAAAAATAAAGAGACTTCGATTATTATCGGAAAAAATTTTTCACAGGAAGATAGACGTAACAGACAAAGAAATTCAACGGAAAATTAAAAGGGGACAATCAAATGAACAAATCTTGACAGAAAGAAAAATCTCCAAGAGAGTCAATTAAGTGAGTTGTATTTACATGAGGGTGCACAAATTTCCCTCTGGGGAGATGATCCCTCCTTCGGACAACTTCCGTCTGTTGAACAGGAGGGTCAACAACGATTAGGGACCGTGTTCTCTTCTACGAGTTATTTATCGAGAACTGAGTTGCTCACCCACTCAACCCACTCGTAGTCTACGGTCTTTACTTTCGTGAAGCCTCCGAGGGAAGAGGTGTGGGACAAAATGTCTATCCCTGAGACCCAGGTCTGGTCCAAGGAATCCTGCAAAATTCCGATAGAGTGTGTTACATCCCCTGGGTGAAGGGGCCACCGTGATCGACGGACGGTTACGTCCTGTGTATTCTATACACCCAAGTCAGAGACCCAACCCTCCCTTACTGGTGGGTGAGGTCATGGGAACGGACCTCTTAGGGTGCCTACCTCCTCGGACCGTCCGATGTCAGGTGTCCCAGCGTGTCTCAACCTGTACAGACTCGCTGAATTGTACTCGTACTTGCACACACCCCCTAGGCGTGAGACAACCCATACACTCGTACAATGGTCGGAAGGACTCCCAGGAACGTGGAGTAAGGCGTAACGGTTTCTGGAACTACCATTGGGTCACGATCCGATAGGAGTCTTAGGGCACGTCTTGTCGACCCCCACCCCCACACCCCCCTTGCCCTCGGTACCGTCCACTTCGTTCTCATTGGACGGGTGGCTCAGACGTGGGTAGTCAGTGACTGTTGGGAGGGGGTAGACGGGTCTAGGGTAGTGGAGGACTCCCATTTTTCCCCCGTCGTACTCGGTGGAGAGGGTCCTTCCTGTTGTCCTGTTCCCGGTGGCCCTGCGTCGCCCGGAGATGATTCTTCGCAGAGCGCAGGAGGTTCCGCGAAGTGTCACCCGGTGCACCCCGGTGGGTGGTGTTTCGGACTCTTCGTCACAGCACGGAGGTTCCCACCCCGAATAGTGGAGGATCCGTCGGGGAGTCGAGAGACCCACGGTAGTAGAATAGTTCGAGAAGGACGTTTCAGACAGGGTGTCCTCTACTACGCTCGTCCATTCCTGTGTTGGACCTCAGTCGAGGGGAAAGAGAAGGGTCCGGTCCTCGAGGGACCCCCGGACCTCCACCCCCAGGAACCACTCACACACTTGTGGGACTGATAGGGATCTAGTGTATACGCCCGTATTTCCGGGTCCTGATCCCTCGTAGAGGGTCTGGGGTTTGGAGACGTAGTAGGGACCTATGGGCCGTCGGGAAGTTGTCACCTTCCCTCTTAACCTTCCACACCTCAACCTCCCTTCCTCAGTCCAGACCTTCGGGAAGGACGGACGGGGTAGGACCGAGGACACCCGGAGTCCCATCTCACGGACCGTCAGGACCCTACGCCCGAAAGCCACAATTTTAGGTCTGTCAGGGTCCGGTCGACCTTGTCGACTAGCGGGATTGTCCCCTCCACCACGAGCGGAGAAGGGTCTCAAAAAGAAGGCCGAGGGGGAAGAGGTCGGGAGGAACCTTCGGGTCGGGAAAGAGGAGGGTAGGGAGGTCGGAGAGGAAGGGTGTCCCGCCGGTTAGGGAGGGGTCGACGTCGCCGAGTCGGGAGGACTTCGGGGGTGGGGTTTCTCCGGAGTGAGGACGACTCACTGGTCTCGGTGCAGTCGAAAAGGACCTTCCGTTTCTTTCTAGGACCTCTCTCTCTCTTTCTTTTATCTCACTCTCCCTATCTCGGGTCGTCTCTCCCTTGGCCTCTCTTTGACTCTCTGGTTCCTTTCTCTCTGTCTCTCTACCCCCTCTTTCTTTCTTTTTTTGGCGTCGTAGTGATTCTTGGTCCCAATCTCACTTCCATCTCTTTCCTTCTGTGTCGTTTCCTCTACCTCTCTCTTCCAGATCACCCGGACCTTTAGTCGAAACTCTCCTTCCTCTGTCGTCCGTGAGTCTTCGCACCCGTCGGCACTACCATCCCGAAACGGTAGTACGGTTCTCCCGTCCACCCAGAACTAGGGTTGGAGTGAGAGAGAGGTGTCTCGAACACCCTTATTAACCATCCCTCGAGTCGACGAGGACCTCCCTGAACCCATTCGGACACCCAGAGGGGTCTTCCTCTCAGACAGGACCCGGTAACTTTTATGTCAAAGAGAAAAAGTACACCCTCAGTCTACTCTGACAGACTGCAGGAAGTCGGAACTACAAGATCTTAAAGATTGCTTGCAGACGGAAGCGTACTCCTCAAACGCACGTGTACACACAAGTACGTGCAAGTAAAGATAAATGTACGTGACACGACCAAAAGGTACACACGAACAACCGTGCACGTGTGACACCCATACTCCCCATCTGTCGAGGTCGCAGTCGAGGAGCACGTCCGAGCGTTCCGACATTGACCCCCGTATCCGGTCCGGGGTAGAAGAGCGGAGGCGGGTCTCCGGGAGCGGGTCTGTTTCGCACGGACCGGGGGCCGACTGAGATGAGGACAAAAGAGGGGGTGGGAGGTGAAAGGAGAGGTGTGTGGGGAGGGGTAACGAGTCCACACTCCCAAAGAGTGGATCTCGGTCTGTAGGACCTTACACTTCAGTTCACCCGGAATCCTTGGTAGTGATGCTTGTTTCGATCACCTCCACTACTTTAAGGTCAACTCGATAAAGTTTAGGACTTTCTACTACGACACTTTTCCGACATGAGTTATACAGTCGTTTGAACCTTTTGAGTCGGCACCGGTGTCGTGACCTTTTCCAGTCAAAAGTAAGGTTTGGGTTTCTTTCCGTTACGGTTTCTTACGAGGTTGATGGCGTGTTAACGTGAGTAGAGTGTGCGATCATTTCGTTACGAGTTTTAAGAGGTCCGGTCCGAAGTCGTTATACACTTGAAGGTCTACAAGTTCGACCAAAATCTTTTCCGTCTCCTTGGTTTCTAGTTTAACGGTTGTAAGTGACCGAGTAGCTTTTTCATTCACTCAAGGTCTTTTTGTAGATAAAGACGAAATAACTGATACGGTTTCGGAAACTGATACACCTAGTGTTATTTGACACCTTTTAAGACTTTCTCTACCCGTATGGTCTGGTGGACTGGACGGAGAACTCTTTGGACATACGTCCAGTCCTTCGTTGTCAATCTTGACCTGTACCTTGTTGTCTGACCAAGGTTTATCCTTTTCGTCATGCAGTTCCGACATATAACAGTGGGACGAATAAATTGAATATACGTCTTATGTAGTACTCTTTGCGACCCGACCTACTTCGTGTTCGACCTTAGTTCTAACGGCCCTCTTTACAGTTATCGGAGTCTATACGTCTACTGTGGTGGGAATACCGTCTTGCACTTCTTTTTGATTTTTCGGAGAACTACTTTCACTTTCTTCTCTCACTTTTTCAACCGAATTTCGAGTTGTAAGTCTTTTGCTTCTAGTACCGTAGGCCAGACTAGTAAAGTACCGTTTATCCACCCCTTTGTCACCGTCTGAAATAAAAACCCCCGAGGTTTTAGTGACGTCTACCACTGACGTCGGTACGAAGAACCTTCCTTTCAATACTGGTTGGATCTGTCGTATAATTTTTCGTCTCTGTATTGAAACGGTTGTTTCCAGGCAGATCAGTTCCGATGCCAAAAAGGTCACCAGTACATACCTACACTCTCAACCTAATATTTATTTCTTTCGACTCGTGGCTTCTTAACTACGAAAACTTGACACCACAACCTCTTCTGAGAACTCTCAGGGAACCTGACGTTCCTCTAGGTTGGTCGGGTAGGATTTCCTCTAGTCAGGACCCACAAGTAACCTCCCTGACTACAACTTCGAGTTTGAGGTTATGAAACCGGTGGACTACGTTTCTAGACTGAGTAAACTTTTCTGCGAGTACGACCCTTTCTAACTCCCGTCCTTCTCTTCCCCTGCTGTCTCCTATTCTACCAACTTACCGTAGTGGTTGAGTTACCTGTACTCAAACTCGTTCGAGGCCCTCAACCACTACCTGTCCCTCCGGACCGCACGTACCCCAACACTTCTCAGTCTGTGCTGACTTGCTGACTTGACTGACTTGACTTGACTCCCCTGTCTCACTGTTATACCACGGACCCCTTCTAGACCTCTCAACCATAGACTTTCAGAGGTCTCTATCTCCTTCACTCGGGATGTCTCAGGTCAAACTCTTTTCTCGTTATCGTCCCGGGGTTCCACCCTCGTCCACTACACTTTTCGACTTGTGTCCCTCGTCCCACCCCCCACCCCGTCTAGTGTCTCTGTGAAAGACCAAAAGTCCTAGACTCCTTCACTTTGGTTTCTTCTCTTCCTTCTCTGGGAGTCAAGTCAAGTCAGCGAGTCAACACAGACTGAGAAACGTTGGGGTACTTGGCGTCGTGTGGTCCGGAGGGACAGGTAGTGGTTGAGGACCTCAAGTGAGTCTAAGTCCACGTAGCTCAATCACTACGGTAGGTCGGTAAAGTAGGAGACAGCAGGGGAAGAGGAGGACGGGAGTTAGAAAGGGTCGTAGTCCCAGAAAAGTTTACTCAGTCTAGAAACGTAGTCCACCGGTTTCATAACCTCAAACTCGAAGTTGTAGTCAGGAAGGTTTCTTGTGGGTCCCGACTCGAGAAAATCCTACCTGACCAACCTAGAGGAACGTCAGGTTCCCTGAGAGTTCTCAGAAGAGGTTGAGATGTCAAGTTTTCGTAGTTAAGAAGCCACGAGTCGAAAGAAACATCAGGTTGAGAGTGTAGGTATGTACTGGTGACCTTTTTGGCATCGGAACTGATCTACCTGGAAACAACCGTTTCAATACAAGGACGAAAACTTATACGACAGATCCAACCAGTATTGAAAGGAAGGTTCCTCGTTAACAGAAAATTAAAGTACCGACGTCAGTGGTAGACGTCACTGAAACCTCGGGGGGTTTTATTTCAGACGGTGACAAAGGGGTGGATAAACGGTACTTTACTAGTCTGGCCTACGGTACTAGAAGCAAAAGACTTACAACTCGAAATTCGGTTGAAAAAGTGAGAGAAGAAGGTGAAAGTAGTTCTCCGAGAAATCAAAAAGAAGTGCAAGACGGTATTCCCACCACAGTAGACGTATAGACTCCAATGACTGTAAAGAGGGCCGTTAGAACTAAGGTCGAACACGAAGTAGGTCGGGTCGCAAAGAGTACTACATAAGACGTATATTCAATTTATTCGTCCCACTGTTATATGTCGGAACTGCATGACGAAAAGGATAAACCTTGGTCAGACAACAAGGTACAGGTCAAGATTGACAACGAAGGACTGGACGTATGTCCAAAGAGTTCTCCGTCCAGTCCACCAGACCATACGGGTAGAGAAAGTCTTAAAAGGTGTCAAATAACACTAGGTGTATCAGTTTCCGAAACCGTATCAGTTATTTCGTCTTTATCTACAAAAAGACCTTGAGTGAATGAAAAAGCTACTCGGTCACTTACAACCGTTAAACTAGAAACCAAGGAGACGGAAAAGATTTTGGTCGAACTTGTAGACCTTCAAGTGTATAACGACTTCGGACCGGACCTCTTAAAACTCGTAACGAAATGATCGCACACTCTACTCACGTTAACACGCCATCAACCTCGTAAGAAACCGTAACGGAAAGAAACCCAAACCTTACTTTTGACTGGAAAAGGTCACGACACCGGTGCCGACTCAAAAGGTTCAAACGACTGTATAACTCATGTCGGAAAAGTGTCGTAGTAGAAAGTCCTAAACTTTATCGAGTTGACCTTAAAGTAGTGGAGGTGATCGAAACAAGCATCACTACCAAGGATTCCGGGTGAACTGAAGTGTAAGGTCCTACAGGCCGAGATCCACTCACTAGTGTGGTAGCACTAATAGACCCAGTACTTCTAGTAAAAACATGTCAAGAATATAA
Source organism: Capra ibex (assembly GCA_006410555.1). Lineage (NCBI taxonomy): Eukaryota > Metazoa > Chordata > Mammalia > Artiodactyla > Bovidae > Capra > Capra ibex. The sequence goes on from SJYO01014747.1 coordinate 30,354,154, forward strand.
GAACGGTAGAGAAGTATTATAGAAGACGGAGACAATCCAGGTATGGTAAAGACAGGAAATAATTCGTGTAGAAACGTACTTTACAACGGAACCATAGAGATTAAAAGAACTTCTCTAGAGATCAGAAAGGGTAAGACAACAAAAAGAATAAAGAAACGTGATTAGTGACTCCTTCCGAAAGAATAGGGAGGAACGATAAGAAACCTTGAGACGTAAGTCTACGAATATAGAAAGGAAAAGAGGAAACGAAAAACGAAGAGAAGGAAAGTGTCGACAAACATTCCGGAGGAGTCTGTCGGTGAAACAAAAAACGTAAAGAAAAAGAACCCCTACCGGAACTAGGGACAGAGGACATATAACAGTGCTTGGAGGTCGGTATCAAGTAGTCCGTCAGACAGATTGTCTAAATCAGGGAATTTAGATAAAGAGTAGGTGTCATATTAGCTTCCCTAAACTAAATCCAGTATGGACTTACCAGATCACCAAAAGGGATCAAAGAAGGTCAAAAACTTAGACGGGGGAGTGAGACGGAATAAACAGGGAGAAGAAGAAGAAAAAAAAAATCGACGTACCGACACCCTAAATGTCCTAAAAACGAGGGACTGGTATCTAACTTGGGCCCGGTGCTATCACTTTCAGGATTTGGTGACCTGGTGTTCCTTTAAGAGACAGAGAGAAGGATTGTGGAAACTACATAGGTTCATATTAAGAAGAGGTAGAGGGGTCAGACTTATACTCGAGGTGTACTCTCCCATAAACCAAGACAAGTGACGTTATGGGGGTCGTGGACGGTTCCCGGTCAGTGGATCATCCACGAGTTATTTATCACAACTTACTTAATCACTTCTTTCTGGAGATCCGAGGATCGTCCTTCGGAGACGGGCGTCGGGAGGAGACAGACGGGTCCCAGGGTGGTCGGGGAGGGAAGATACACCGTGACGGGAGAGACAGCGACCTGTGAGAGATCGACCGGAAAGACTGGGGGTGGAGGATCGTGACGGGGTAGGAGTGACGGGAGAGGACTGGAAAGGGAATCAAGTGTCCCTGGTGAAAGTCGTCGTCACGGTTGACCCTGTATAAAGTAACCTTAATAAAAACAAGACGTCCAGTTAGGGTTTTAAAGGTCTTTAAGTCTGGAACCGGTGAGTGGGTCTCGTGTATCGTCTAAAGGTCAAACGTCGGGGTCGGGAAGAGGTTCCGATCTCCACCCTGACCCCTCACGACGCTTACTTACTCCGAAACTTGATTACAAGGTCTGACCCCGGTCTCAAAGTCCCAGTCCTATGGACAGGGATTCATCGAGATCCCACGGTTTTGTCCGGTTTTCGATAAACAATCCCCAGTCGAACTTTCCGATCCAAACCTACTTCCACGTCCAAATCTCCCACCCTGTCCTCATAAAATTTTGGTCCAGACTTCGTCCCAGACCCTAGGCCTTACCCTCTTATCGTTACCAGGGACACGAAATAACCTTCCGTTTTAGGAACCGTCATCCGTCTTCTGATCTGATTACATTTGTACGGTTTCCTCTTTGTCCCTCTGTTCCCGTCTCTCTCTTTCTTTCTCCTCTCCCGTCCGTCGTGACCTCGGTACTCTCTTGTCCCACACTTTCCACCACTGTCGATCCTCCTCGCACCTCGTAGGACGGTCGTCGTCTTTCGGGAGGTCCAATTACGAAGGGTAATTGGCCGGTCCGCCGTCGTGTCAAAGGTACATTAGGACGAGGTGTGTTTGGACGTCTTTCTCCAACGTCCGTCCCGTCGTCCGAAGAGGGTTGGAACTCTCCGAAGGACCTCCCATGGTTACTCTCGTGGTGGGCCTTTACCTCCCTCCTGTCCTCAAGGAAGACTCCGACGACTGGTAACCCTTCGTACCGGTGTCCCGACACGACTGGAGTCGGATTCCGACGGAGAGTCCCCTTCTGTTCTTCTCCTCTGTCCACCGACCGGTTCGACCCCTCCACCGGAGCCGACGTCTCTTGAGACCCTCTCTCGGTCCGTCCTGTCTTACGACGTGATGCATCCCCACATCCCCAACCTTCTTCCCCCACACTCGACCCCCACTCCTTCTAAACTCCCTCCTCGAACCTTGAACTTACCACAAAGTACTGTTTCTTACGTTTAGTATGTCGTCTTTTAGTTTACCTGTCTCTCCGAATTATATTTTATAATGTCAAGAGACGGAGGGTAGGAAAGGACGAGGCAGGAGGGGTCTCCGTTGTTCAACCCTACCAAAGACAAAAATCAAGACGACACCAATGTGTGTAGTCCGGACGGGTCTTGCAAACGTCCCGGACCCTGTTCCCGTGTGACCCCCGTGTGTATCGTACACAGATTTATAAATCTTCAACATTTAGGACGTTCGATGTATTTCACAAGATAAGAGGATGGAACTTTTTACATGAAAGTATTGGCGAACTTCCGGTTCAAGTTTAAATCTTAAGAACATGAGAAACCTCAGGATCTTGATCTGTCCGTCCGTCCCGGGTGGGTGGCAGAGGGTGTCGGGGGTCGACTGTCGACCGGACAAAGAGAAGGGTGGGGTCCGAGGTAGGGCATGGTGCTCCCCGGGATACGTTTCTCTTCACTTACGGGGTCAGGGGGGTGGGTTCGAGACAGGTGTAGGGGACGGAGGGAGTTTGACTGAGTCCGGTGTCCCCTGTGTGTGGGACCACATCGAGAGGGAGTCCTCCTCACCAATCCCACTCTTCTGAATGTCTACGGGACCTTCATCCAAAGTCCGACAAGTAAACCCGTCTCTTAAGGTCCCACGGTCCAGATCTTCACCCACGTCCGAGATCCACCTTTTCAGGGGAACTCTCCGTACACGTTCTACCCTAACGATCTATTTTATGTCCTACAGGTAACTTGTCGTTATAAAAAAATCACATTCATACCGGGGTTATCATTTACCCTCGTATGTATATGACTTTTTTTTTTCTTGTTTTTGGCATAAACAATAGACTTTAAGATGGTTTGTACCGTTGAGATCCGATCTCAGTCTCGTCTCGGAAGATTTCACGTCCCGATGGATTTTATCAGGACCAAGAAGACAACCAACGGAAACAAGAGATTTATCATGGGGAAGGAAGGAGGAGGTATCTCACCACGACACACGACACGAAACAGCGAGTCAACGCAGACTGAGAACCGATGACTACCTGATATCGGGTGATCCGTGGAGACAGGTGCCCCTAAGAGGTCCGTTCTTATGATCTCACCAAACGGTACGGGAGGAGGTCCCCTAGAAGGGTTGAGTCCCTAACTTTGATCCAGAGGACGTAACGTCCGTCTAAGAAATGGTAGACTCGGTGGTCCCTTCCTCTACGGTAGATTACGGAGGGTGATTTGTTTTACTCTTTGGACGGTAAGGAAAGAGAGGAGAAGGGGAGGGGGTGTGAGTAGATGGAGAGTCGGACAGACATTGTCAGACTGTAAAATTTTCTTACTACTATAAATTTACGACACAACTTCAGTATTAATGCAGTCAACGTAAAACAGAAATCTAGCCGAAATTTTTAATTCTTTTTATTTATTTGGTTATAATGATCCTCATGTCAAGTGACGACTCGTTTCTTTATACATGGGTTCCTACTAAAGGAAGGGAAGACTAGACTCCAGCACTACGGGTCCGGCAAATTTCCCACCGACTCTTACGGGGTTCCAGTATACATAAGTCAAAAGAATCCGAGGTAGTTCATGAGTTTCCGAACGGTGTAAAAGTAAACGAAATATAAACCCACTACCGAAAAAAACATACCGAAAAATAAAAGTACCTCAAAGATTAACGAAAGAAATAAGGATAACAGTTTTCTTATTACACGGAAGTGGTATAAGATTTTTACTGGGGCGAAACATATGTAGAGGAACACGACTGTAACGGAGCATAATTTTCGGGGATGAAAGGAATTACTGAACGAAATAACTATATGCTCGACGAAGATAAATAAAAACGAAAAGTTCGTCGACCTTCGGGAAACTTTGGGACTACGGAACAAGTCAATATCTCGGGTCTTACTCCGGTCCGAACTCTCTCGTGGTGACTGAACTACCTGTACTCAAACTCGTTCGAGGCCCTCAACCATTACCTGTCCCTTCGGACCGCACGACGTCAGGTACCCCAGCGTTTACAGCCTGTGCTGACTCTCTGACTTGACTTGACTCTCCTGTAGATTAGTTTTCTGGGGAAATCTTGGGAGTTCGAGGAGGGACTATGAGTTAGTATTACAAGGGAGATCTTGTGGTAGTTAAGGCCCCTTCAAAAATGAGGTTTCTCCGGGTAGTGAAACCTCTTAAAACTCCCATAGGAAGAGTCTTCTTAAGGTTTGGAATAATCACCAAAGACCTCGGGACACGGATCGGGGTCAAGTCACTGATGGAAGTCCTTCGAAGGTCAGACAACCAAATAGAACGGCGATGTACTCCGAGTGTGTACTTCTTTTCGGGTTAACGGGTAGGGTCTCTTACTCTCTAGAAGAGAGCGAGAAGAGGAATGACGAAGGATAACCTGTGACCTCTGGAGAGAGGGTTCTTCCTTCCGACCAACGACCACCCTTCTCCCGTCTCTCCCCAACCCTCCCGTGTAGTTAACTGGGTGGGGAGAAATCCAATATACTTGGTAATCCCCTATGGGGTTTCCGGTGCCACCCCCGTAACTTGAGACTCCGTCACAATGGTTTTAGAACCGAGAAACACTTGGTTACGGTCTGTCTTTATTCCTCTGTCTCAATACCTCCTCTTTCTTTCCCACGGAAAAAACGGGACGGTCCGTTTCCCCCTTTTGTCATCCGGTTCCGGTCGTCTTGATACGCGGGACAGGGGTCACTCATCCCTCTCCAATATATCAGTCCGGCCTCTTCCGTTACCGTGGGGTGAGGTCATGAGAACGGACCTTTTAGGGTACCTACCTCCTCGGACCATCCGACGTCAGGTGCCCCAGCGTTTCTCAGTCTGTGCTGACTCGCTGAAGTGAATGAATGAATCTCTCCTCGTGTCTGTTTCACGCCCGGTACCGTCTCTCACTCACACCGGCGGTTTACACCACACCGATCAAAAGTATCCGACCCATCAAAGTATACGTAATAAGGTAGATAAAACCTCTTACCCACCTCCAAACGTCCTTGACCCGGTGACGGGTGAGGAACGAGAAAACTATCACGGAACCTTGACAGCACCGCGGAGACCCACACAGTAAATCGAACGACTGACTCCTAGTCCCAGATCAGAACAGATGGTAGCACCAGGGTAAACTAAGATTGGCCAAATACAACAGAACCCGATACAGTAAGAAAGTTTTCAACACGGGACAGGAAAAGGGAGGCCAATGTAAAAATCGGAAAAAAAGAAAGAATAAACTCCGTCCTTAATGGTTTTTAACATGGATGGTAAGAAATTTATGGTACACGGTCTGGAAAGTATGTTTGATAGAGGAATTTTGGTGTGTTTTGTATCCGTAAAAATAATGGGTAAGATCTCTTCCCTCCAGAAGGGCCCATCGAGTCGACCATTTCTTAGACGGACGTCACGTCCTCTGGTGCCAAGTTAAGGACCCAGTCCTTCTAAGGGACCTCTTCACTATCTGATGGGTGAGACCCTAAGAATCCGAAAGGACCACCGAGTCTACCATTTATTAGGTGGCCGTTACGTCCTCTGGACCCAAACTAGAGACCCCATCCTTCCAGAGGACCTCCTCCCGTACCGTTGGGTGAGGTTATAAGAACGGACCTCTTAGGGGTACTTATCTTCTCTGACCACTCGATGTCAGGTACCCCAGTACCTCTCAACCTGTGTTGACTCACTGATTTGTGTCTCTTCCCTTGTGACTCCGAGCCCAATTCTTTAAGTAGTTACAGGGGAACGAATCCTTTATTCCCCTGGTCTTACGTTTTAGAGAGACAAAGAGTTCCCCGGACTGTAAGACCTAGTTGACACCGAAATAGTCCTTTCTCCTCCTATTCTCTACACTTCCACCTTAAACTGGTTTTAGGGTCGGTGGTCTCACGGTCACACTCCTTCCCTCGGTCCGGGACTGTCGAGTAACTGAAGAGAGCACACCCGTGGAACCTCGGCCACTTCTCCGAACCTACACTCTTGATGTCCTGTTCTCGACGCTAAAGACTTAAACCGTAGACCTCGTCTCCTCTATCTAATCGTTCCGCCCTCTCTTCCCCCGACCCCACGTCCCTCTCAACAGTCCTCCAACACAGTTAGTGGGTCTCCTCTTCGTCATCCTTCTCCCGTCGTCACCTCACCCGTCCCCACTCTCCGTCACTCCTTTATTGGTCTACCCTTGTTCAACCCGGACGCGAACCCCAACAAAGTCCTTCCGTCTGGGGAAGGTTCCGGGTTCTCACCCAAGAACAGATTGTGAGTCTTTACTTAACAGACTCCTCTGTGCACACGACTGTTTCGTTCTCTGCAGTAACCCTTCCCCGCGGGCCCGTCTGTTGTCTTCCCATCCCCTTGGGGTCTTGGAGTACCGAACGTCAGAGCCCAAAATACTACCACCCTAATCAAAGTCCCAACAGAAACCGGTCAGTAGGACTGAGTCCTAAGAAGGACCACCGTGTGCGTAACGAGTCGGTTCTACCTAAGGTCGCTCTTCCTAAGACCCTCCACCATCCTACGCACCACAGAGGGAAACTGGAAAGGGTTTGAGAAGGTCAACCACCACCGAACAATCAAGGTACAAGGAATGGTCCCGGAGGACAGAATTTTATTGAGTGTGTTTGTCAATGATACCACGAACCGGTCCCACCCACCAAAGTCAGTCACACAAAGACGACTGTCCTGCTCGTTTCCCCGAAAGGGCCCCGACCGTCTCTCCCGTCAGTGACGAAGTGACCAAACGTTTCCCTACCACTCTCCCTCGTCGAAGGCACCGGGTCTCTGGGAGTAAGTAAGTGAGACATCGTAGGGGACCCGAGGACACTACTCCGTCAAAGACCCCTGTCTCCCGTCCCCTACTCCACCTGTCGTCCGACGGAAGTATCTCAAATACTTTCAGGGACTCTCACTTGAGAGACTCGTTCTCAAGAAGGGGAGAGGGGGTAAGGAAGAAAGGAGAACTCTCGAAAATCCCAACGCCCACACTCGAAGATCCCCTCCCCTCTTAGACCGACTAGGGAGAAGAACAAGGAGGGGTTAGTGTTCGACTAAGAAATAGGTTTCAGTGTATACAAGGGGTCCCGGGAAGGGTGTGGACAGGGTAAGAGGTTAAAGTGACCCCCTGAAGAAAAGAAATACAAAAGAAAAACAGAGTCAAGGTAAGTTCCGTCAACACGTGCAGGTAGTCTTACTGACGACACTTTACAATTTCGTCACTTTATCGTGATAAGTGGATAATCTTACCGACTTCTCCTTAATTTTTTTTTTGAGATTTTATTAGTCCACGAACGACCCTACGCCTCGTCGAGCATGTACCGACCCCCCTTACGTTTTACCGTGTCGGTGAAACCCTTTGTTATGTTCTCGAATGGTAATATAAATCACATATTGGATAGTTAAGATGGGAATCCCTCCATGAGTTATTTTTATTTTTATGTACCAGTAGGCTTTCGGACGTACGTATACAAATTTCATCGTGATAAGTATTAGTGGGTCCTGACTTTGTTGTAGTCCATCACTTACTTAATTTTCTTTGTGTCCGTATGTAGGTATTATACCTTCCAACGACGACGACGATTCAGTGAAGTCAACACGGGCTGAGACACGCTGGGGTATCTGTCGTCGGATGGTCCGAGGGGGCAGGGACCCTAAGAGGTCCGTTCTTGTGACCTCATCCAACAGTAAAGGAAGAGGTTACTACTTTCACTTTTCACTTTCGTTTCGGCGAGTCAGTACAGGCTGAGCGTCGTTGGGGTCCCTGACGTCGGATGGTCCGAGGAGGTAGGTACCCTAAAAGGTCCGTTCTCATGACCTCACCCAACGGTAACGGAAGAGACTATTATACCTTATAAAGGATCGTTATTTTTTGTAACTTATTGACTATGTGTACTGTACCTACTTAGAGTCTTGGTAATACGACTTACTGTTTGTCCTACTGGTTGAAAAGTCTCTCAGATTCTGTCGATACGGTATAGTCTGGTTTTTTATTTACATATTATTATAGTACACATTATTTATTAATATATGTATACTCGATAATGAAAGTTTAAAAATGATATGTTCATATTTTTATCCAAAAATAAACTTTAATACATAATAAGATATAACAAATGAAAGACAATGTGTTTTCGATAGTAAATTTGTTATCATCGTTACCACCTTTGTCACAGTCTGAAATAAAAAACCCCGAAGTTTTAGTGACGTCTACCACTGACGTCCGTACTTTAATTTTCTACGAATGAGGAACCTTCCTTTCAATACTGGTTGGATCTATCATATAACTTTTCGTCTCTGTAATGAAACGGTTGTTTCCAGGTAGATCAGTTCCGATACCAAAAAGGTCATCAGTCCATACATACGCTCTCAACCTGACACTTCTTTCGACTCGCGACTTCTTAACTACGAAAACTCGACACCACAACCTCTTCTGAGAACTCTCAAGGAACCTGACGTTCCTCTAGGTTGGTCAGGTAGGATTTCCTCTAGTCGGGACCCACAAGAAACCTTCCTTACTACGATTTTGACTTTGAGGTCATGAAACCGGTGGAGTACGCTTCTCAACTGAGTAACCTTTTCTGAGACTACGACCCGCCCTAACCCCCGTCCTCCTTTTCCCCTGTTGTCTCCTACTCTACCGACCTACCGTAGTAGCTGAGTTACCTGTACTTAAACTCACTTGAGGCCCTCAACCACTACCTGTCCCTCCGAACCGCACGACGTCAAGTACCCCAGTATTTCTCAGTCTGTGCTGACTCGCTGACTTGACTTGACTCGTTACCACCAGTAATTATCATCTTGATCCGTACATCATTCACACTCTTTTTGATATTTTTATAAAAACATGAGAAATATAGGAGACTGTATCGTCAAATAGAAAATTTGAGATAACCTATAATTTTAAAACATTCAATTAGTATATAAGAATTCTATGTATGTACATTCTGAAGATTTTCCTTGTGAGATATTTATTTGTTTTGTCTATAATGGACATGAATTATTTTTCATTGTTTCTACAAAAAGGAAGACAGGGTACTATACCATCGTATAAAAATGAGAAAGTCGAAGAAAATGGTTACTGTGGAGAGACTTAACGGACGTCGGAAATACTGTCGGAAGAAAAAGAAATACACCACCACTTTACCTTATCTCTGGTTATCTCAAATCTGTCCATTTGTGAAACTGGACGTCAAGACGAGAAGAGTTCGGACGTGCTGTGTCCCAGGATCCCAACCGAGTTGCACTGCTGTGACACGATCCGTCGGAGAGTTGTTTTTCACGCACTCGGACCTTATGAATCCTAAAATGACTAAACGTCGTCGTCTTTAAACTTGAACATCTTTAATTAAAGGTGGAGAGGTTTTTACGGGAAGGAGAAACATGGATGTTCGAGTAAAATCCTCGGGTCGACAAACAGTCGGAAAACACAGATATTTAAGTAGGGTATACAAGAGGTACAGATTCTGTAGGTAGTGACATAAAATGAAATAATGATTAGACTAAACAAATAGGCACAGACCAGATTTACGTCGTACTCCCCAAAAACCAACACCGTGCACCCGAAAAGAGATCAATGGAACGTCGTACATCCTAGAATCAAGGGGCTGGTCCCTAACTTGGGTGCAGGGGACGTAACCTTCCACCTAAGAATTGGTGGTCTGGTGGTTCCTTCGGAATTTTCAGGTAGTAAAATTTTGTAGAACTTCGTATAACTTACCGTAGTGTTCAATTTGGAGAAAAGAGTCCTTTTCACCAAGATTTGGTGTCTCCGGTAAACTTGCACACTTTGACTTAAACCCAAAGTTTACTCACTGCCGTTTCCTTAAGTCTTTCAGGACAAGTCGAGCCGACAGGAAATGACTACTATTAAAAAACTTAAGGCTTCGTCAGAGTGAAGGTTCTTTACTCAGCAAAAAAAAGTAACCTACTCGAAGATAGGTTGGACGTGGACTCACCTTGATCAGTCCACGTGAGGCAAGTAGGAAAAGACGTTGAAGAAGTTTCTCGTGGTCTGTTAAAACCCCTCTTTACCGTATATCTAAAGGTAAAGTGTCATTGGGGAAAGAGGTGAGAGTAGGAGTCATATAAACTCCTCCCCACCACCAGTTCCCGTACGGTGTGTCGAAAGTCCTAGAGTCAAGGGGCTGGTCCCTAACTTGGACCCGGCACCGTCACTTTCGACTCTTAGGATTGGTGATTCAGTGACCCTTAAGGCAGAGTCACATAAAGATTCAATATCTTCCTGTAAGAAGACCAGGGTGTGAACCTTTCACAATAAAATATCATCCAGTTATAAAATTGTAGATAAGGTATTCTACAGAACATTCGCATACGGATTCCTCCGATAGAAGAAGATGAAGATATTTAATTTTTAGAGTAACTCACGAATAAGTACGAAAGTCCTTTACCTTTTCAATGGATTTGAAAGTAGTACTTTTAGAGTTATAGGTTTCATTCGTTTAGTTTGGAGGAAAATCGTCACAATACATTTTCCACATGTCCTGCAAATCGGACCACTCTAAATTTTTAAAGAGAAACCACTCTTCAAGTATCTGATTTACCTTAAAAAGTTGTAAATGAAAACGTGACAAACGGTTATACGGTTGTCTGCTCGTTTCAATTGTAAATCTGCTCTATTGTTAGAAAACAAAGTATATTAGACACTAAAGTGATTCTAGAAGTTTCTTTAGTCCTTTTGTTAAATTTTGAGGTAGAAAGTTGATTTTTATGGTGTCTGGGGCCCTCTTGGACAAACCCAACGGCAAAAGTCGTGTACCGATCTACACAATGACTTACACACCTACGACCTTGTCGAGTGTCTTAGGCGAGACGGGACGTTTCCCGGTTGTGTAGACAATTTGTTTTAAGGGGGGTAAACAAAGGGGTCTCTTGTAAAAGCGGTGTTGGAGACTTAGTCCTTTACATTGAATCAAAGTGTTCTGTTAACTCTTTTGTCGTGGTATTATTTACTACATGGGTCAGATTAAGTCGCCGACGGTACAAGTTAACTCGTAACCATAGAAACCCCTCTACTTTTGAGAACTGACTAAATCTTCATTGACAGTGGAGGGTCTGAATACTTGTCTAGGAAGGAAGGGATCGGTCCGACGACACGAACCAGTCCCTCCATGAGGGGAGGTAATGTCTCTGGAGTCTTCTTGTAGAGAATCTTGTTTCGTTCTCACACAGCGGAGGGGTGCGATCTCACTCCAAAGTCCTACTGAAAAGATCTGACTACGAGTCGGTCAGTTGACACATCGGCCTTTCCATCCTCCACTACGAGATTAACCACATTGACGAAGACCCGGAATGTCCACTGATTCTCTACACCCCCTCCCCTCCCAAAGTAATTATATCATAGGAGTTACGAGACGTGACCCCTCCACTCATGCCTCTCGTCTGCGTCAATATCCCTACGTCGGGTGTAAACACCTTCTCTCTCGTACAACTCACGTATCTAGTCAACGTGGAAAATTTTTTTCTAAATAAAGAAATGAATAAAAAACAGGTGAGCCACGTCGTACACCCTAGAATCAAGGGGTTGATCCCTCGCTTGGTTACTGGGGACGTCACCTTTACGTTTCAAAATTGGTGACCTGGTGGTTCCTTCAGGGGTCAACGTGGAGACAGTAGTCAATGGGCGCCCGTCCGGAGAGAGACGAGGTAAGTCAACGAGGAGAGGGTAGGAGGGTGGTCCTTATTCTTCTACGAGACAGTCTAACGCACCTGGTCCGTCTCCAGTCAACCAACCTTTCTCCGATCCGGTGGTCTGATATCCAATCGACGTTCACTCGGGTTACTCTTCTCTTTCCATTCGGGGTCGGACGTTAGTGTCCCTGGGGTGTGGTCCACTCCCCCTTATAGAGAACGGTAATTATTAATACGACAAAGGTCGACAAGATTTTTGTCGAGTCTCTTCCTTATTAGTTGATTTTTACCTAAACTTACTAAAAAATTCTTTTCCCCTTTCTTTTTAGGTAGCTTTAATTATAGTCCCGTATTTTTACGTATCTCTACTCATTCACAACCGTTTTCGAGTGACACGCCTTTTGGTCACTAACCCCTACAAACCACTGATCCCTGTAAGTGGACACGGGTTGAACGAAACCTGTTTAGATGAAAAAACGGTGTCACCTTACGACCAAGTCAATCTGTTACAAAAAGGTGTGGAGAGTCTTAGAGTCTGTGGTCCCTCGACCGTCTCTACACCCTAAACAGACCCTTTAGGGTCTATACCCTAGGTCTTTATCAGGTCTCGGCCAGTTCTCACTACTTTTCTATTTGTTCCGGACTGTTTCGGCGGTCCCCCACCCCTGAGCGAAATCGTTGTCGAAACCCCCTTCCCAACTGTCTCAAATCGGCTGACCCAAAACAGTTCTCGACGACTCTGATTGTCTGGTTGAAGGACGGAGTCAGTGATCCCTCCCGACTCGACGACGACAATTGTATACGTAGGTCGACGTTCTTCAATCCATTTTCACCTCTTTCGTTCCGTTTGTTGTGTCCCTTGAGTCATTCACCGTTTTTACAAACGTGGAGGTCGATAACAAATTCGAAGGACACTCTGACAGTAGTAATTGGTACACTGAGACGGTAGCAGTAGGTCAGTGACGGAGGACGTCCTCATTCCTCTAGACGAAGCTTTGTTACATCGAAAAATTTCATTGAATTTTAAAGAGTGAGACTAATGTGTATAAAGGTTCCATCTTCTACATAAAGGTCTTAGAGATCGTCGATATCTAAACTTGTCCCTCTCGAATTGAAGATCCCGTTTCCCCCTGATCCGTGTTCCACAGGGTTAGAGAAGGAGGTAGGGGACTCAAGTCGTTGACAAGGAACCAAGTAAGGAGGTAAATCCTTTGTGGATAAGTTACGGTTATTACAAAGTTCTCGTCAGATTCAAGTACCTTTCTTTTTATTCCCCGATCAGGGTGAGGGACATTTCTCAAATGGAAGGTCCAAAGACTACAATAGGTCCAAAAATCAAGGCGTTTACTATTAATACAGAACAGTTTATTTGTCTTTAGATCTGAATCTATTCTCTGAATCTATCTCTGAGATTAATCTTTTTGATAACGTTATCCCTCTTGTAAGTAGAGTCTTTAGACGTTTGTAGAATTTTAGTTTGTCTTTTCCCTAAAAGCAAATATCCCATCTCCTCTCGGTTCTTCGCTATTCGTCTTAGTAACCTCCCTTTCGACTTTGCGTTCCCCTTTATGGTCACCCCAAACCGTCCTTTTCACAAAAGGCGACACCAGACCGTTAAGGGTCCTCTCCGTCTACCCCCTCCCCCCGTGTAGGGTTACAAAGACACGAACGCGTCCGAACCCCCTTGTCCCTAGTCCCCTGACCTCACGTTTCTCTTCGGACGGACTTCACACCAGTTCCTTTTCGTCTCCCATTCGTTCCCCGGTCACACCTACGAACCAGGTAGACGTCTGTGAAAGTCATTCACAGTCCACCCGCCGACTATTCACGTTCTGGTCTCGACTGCTCGACGTGAGGACGGTAAAAGGTTATTGGTAGGTGAGCGTGCGGGTGTGTGTCTCTCCGAGTGTCCCGAGGATAGGACAACACTAAAACTAACGAAATGAGATATAAAATATAAAAAGATCTGGTGTTCGTCACCGAAGGGAAGGTTACCCATTTTAAGTTGGATTAATGGGGGTTTCGTGTGGGCGATCGGTTTCTTTTTACTTCTTTGTCCAAGTGTATATAAGAAGACAAAGTATCTTTTCGGTCTTCTTACCTTTATCTCAAACATTGAAAATTCAGTACTCTTCTTTTTATGTTATTTATTTTGCCCTGGTTTAATTGTTTTCCGTTCTGTACCCTTCCCCCCTTTTCGGTTTTTTTTTTTTTTTTCGTTTAGCACCACCTCTCTTTTGAGTTTTATTCCACGACCCTTATCTATACTTGCATAGTCCGAAGGGTCCACCGGGATCACCATTTCTTGGGCGGACGGTTTCGTCCTCTACATTCTCTGCGTCTAAGCTAGGGGCCCAGTCCTTCTAGGGGACCTCCTCCCACACCGTTAGGTGAGGTAATAAAAACGTACCTCTTAGAGTACCTGTCTCCACGGACCACCAGATGTCAGGGATCCCAGTGTTTCTCAGCCTGTGTTGACTTCGCTGAGTCGTGCGTGCGTATGCACTTGTATAGTGATTATTTGACACTCGTCAATAGCTACTTTTCTTCCCGTAAGTTTGACCCAAAAAATTTTTAGATCAATGTGCACTAACACACCAATTGTACATCATCCAATAGATGACGAGGCACTGTTTGGCGAGGTTTTGCATCACCAATTTCTGTTTTTACAAAGAGTGGTAGAACACCCGACCGGTAGACCCGTCAAGACGACCAGAGCCGGACCGTAACGACTACGCCGACTACAGTAACCTGTCGAGCTGACTCCGACTTCTTGGGCCCTACAGGCGTTAGGTGCGCACCAGCAACCAGTACCGAAGCCACCCCAAGGACCCGAGAGAAGAGACACCGGAGAGTAGGACGTCCTCCAACCGACCCCGAAGCAGTGTTGTACTACTAACCCACCAAGGCTCCCCCGTTTTCTCCCTCGAAGTTCCGAAGACTTCTGAGTTAAAGTCTTTGGTGTCAATGAAGACGGTGTAAGATAGGTAGTTTCACCAGGGTTCAGGTCTTGTACGACGACCGGCCACAATCGTCACTGACGTCCCTATAGACCCTAGTCTAATTCTTACATAACTCGACCCCCATGCAGATCACACTCAAGTCAACTGTCCCATTGTCAGTCCTTCCGGTCTCCAGGGGTTCGTCGGACTCCTTTACTTGACGTTCACCGTCCGTAAAATAAGGAAGAGATGTGTTTTAATTTTCTCCGAAGAAATTAAGACACAACTCCTGTGAACCAAGACGGAACTCGATTGGTTACGCAAAAAGAATGTCTTTACAAAAAGAATTTGACACACTAACTTTGACACATAAACGAAGGCTTAGATGGAAAGAAGTTGTACCAAGACGGATTTTGATTAAAAAAAAGAAAAGGGTTTGGAACCCGACTATTAGCGAGTTGTTTGGTCCTAAAGACAGTTAACAAAATACGGTCCCCCGTGTGGAACACGGTAGGATAGAGTTTTCACGTATAACACCCCCTTCCTGGACCACGTTAAGGGAGTCAGAACTCCACAGAGAGAATAGACTAATTATCGAAAGATTGTCTGTATTTTGTGGAACGATTTTTGATCGTTCCCCCGTGAGAAAGACAGGGGAAGACTACAGATACAGTCTTCGAAAGAGATAGAGATAATATGTAATTTTTTTGAAACGATGTGTTTTTAGAGGTTCATTAGTTTGGAACAGAGATTAGGGTTTAGCTTTAGGAGAGGAGACCTCCAGTGCTTAGGACCGTTGTGTGTCGAGCGTCGTCGTTGGAAAGTGTCACTGGATACATAAA
Organism: Capra ibex; assembly: GCA_006410555.1. Taxonomy (NCBI): domain Eukaryota; kingdom Metazoa; phylum Chordata; class Mammalia; order Artiodactyla; family Bovidae; genus Capra; species Capra ibex. The sequence continues at coordinate 30,369,688 of SJYO01014747.1, forward strand.
AATACACCAAAATTCAGTGAAAGAATTCGTCAACACTAATGAGTGTAGATTAACATTTTTACCACAAACCCCCACCCTTCTTGACCCTTTAACGATAACTGTACATATATAATAACTGTAATACATATTTTATCTATTAGATGGCATATCGTGTCTCTTGAAATGAGTCACGAGACACCACCGGATTTACCCTTCCTTTAGGTTTTTTCTGCCCCCATATACATATCGACTAAGTGAAACGACATGTTGTCTTTGATTGTGTTGTAACATTTGTTAACATGAGGTTATTTTTAATTATTTCTTTTTAGTACAAACCCTTATGAAGGTAGTGGGTGACTGAATGGACCGTGACTGAATTGGACCGTGAGACTGACCTTCCATGTTCCGGTTTATAACTTAGTATTATATAAGATACCGTAGACCGTTAATGGCTCCACCCGTCTTCTCTTTTTTGTTCCAAACTCTACGTACCTTGTTTTTCGATCAGACATCCTTTAAAGAGGGTAGTAGTCTACATGTTTTAACATTCCTTTCTCAAGTAAAGAGTGACTTCGAACCAGTTATGGTTACCACTTAGGATAGTCCTTATATAAGTCATAAACGTTTTATCTGGTTATTGAAGGTTCATGATTCCCTTTTATTAGAGTTTGAATCTTAAGGTATGGGTCGGTTTAATAACTAATTTACAGTCCCGTGAAAAAAAAAAAGAAAAACTCATTCTTGGTATACTTTACCTCAAATAGTCTCAGGTACAGACACCCTGTGTCTTGATATTATCATAACATTTAGAGTCCAGGTCGACACACTCCAGCGTACAAAATACTTAGAGTTGATCTTTATGATCTTTATTTAAAACTAACTTGTACGATGTCAATTCTGACAACAATAACAAGTCAAAGATTCAGTGACAGGCTGAGAAACACTGGGATACCTAATGTCGTGTGGTCCTAGGAGACAGGAGGTGACAGAGGACCTCAAACGACTTTAAGTACAGGTAACTCTGTCACTACGGTAGGTTGGTAGAGTCGGAGACGACAGGGGAGACGGAGAACAGGAGTTAGAAAGGGTCGTAGTCCCAGAAAAGGTTACTCTACTGAGAAGTGTAGTCCACCGGTTTCATAACCTCGAAGTCGAAGTCGTTTTCGAGAAGATTACTTATAAGTCCTAACTAAAGGAAATCCTAACTGACCAAACGTCAGGTTCCCTGAGAGTTCTCAGAAGAGGTCGTGGTATTAAGTTTTCGTAGTTAAACAACCGAGAGTCGGAAGAAATACCGGGTTGAGAGTGTAGGTATGTACCGATGACCTTTTTGGTATCGAAACTGATATACTAATTCTGACATAATGGAAAAATAAGAAAGTTACCTCTTATATTTTACAATGTTTCAGTAATGGTGATTTCTTCGTGACCACGAAAACCTCAACTGAACCGGCCCGACTTGACAAAGGGTCTTGAGGGAAAGAACATACAGAGGTAAACCCCACCGGTGTTCCCTGTGAAACCTCCCTACAAATCTCTCGACCTCTCTTCGTCGTCGATGAAACATCGAGTGTGTATGACGAAGAAAGGTTAACCGAGTGTAGGAACCAGACCCCGTCGTCGGCCCCGAGACGGAAGGGGATCTCGGAGAAGTTTAAGAGGTCGAGGACTCAGTTGACACAAAAATTGAGAAGCTCTATCCCATGGTCGAAGAGGGGGTCCTGTTGGTGTAGTAGTTCCAACCTCTGTCCAGGTCAGTCAGGAACACCCAGGGTCGAATACGAGACCCCACGGTCGAACAGGTACCATAGGGGGTATTGTAGGTCGAAGGAAAAGTGGGAGGGACGGGACGTCTGTAGTCCGAGGTCGACTTCTACGTTTCCGTTGTCTGAATAAGTCAGACGAATTGGTCGAGGGTACTACACGTTTCAGTTTCGGGAGATTGTCTAGATATCTATCTATCTCTATTCTGTGTATCTACCTATCTATGGACTATCCACATACCTATCTGTCAATTTTCTATGTATCTACCTATCTACTTATCTGCTAACTACCTATCTATTTATAAAAAGGAAGATCACTCTAACCAAAGACTGTCTTGGAGTTGATTATGTCTTCCGTAGTCTCGTGTTGATTTTATAGTCCTCCTTTTGACAATGTCTCCATATAGTATGTCAAATTACAACCCGAGTAAAGGACCTAAAACACAACAAACACCATAAACAATGGTAAAAGTTTTTTACGTTTAACAACACTAAAGAAAAGAGTGTGATAAAAGACAATATAAATCAGAACATATTAATAGAATCCGGGGTACTTTAGTCCTAGAAAAGGACGAAGAGATCTCTTCCACGAGGTAGTTTTTTCTTTTTCTTCTTTTTCTGGGTCCTTTCCCTGCCAGGTTGTAGTCTGTCCCGTGTGAACTCCTACTACCATGTCCCTTCAGAGACCTACCGTTGACACGTCGTTCACATCCCTCGTTCGTCGGACCGGACCTACCCTCGTCTTCCTTCCCCTCGAAGTCTCCTTATAGAGGTTCTTTTGTCTTCTTTGACTGGCTCATTGAGTGAAAATTCCCATGTGACTCCCTTTTACATATAAAGACGTTATTCAAGATCCCATACGAGTCAACGATTCTGCACAGACTGAGACGCTGGGGAACCTGACATCAGACGGTCCGAGGAGACAGGCACCTTAAAAGGTCCGTTCTTATAACCTCACCCCATGATACAGAAGGAGGTCCCCTAGAAGGGCTGACTCCTTATTTTGGGCTCAAGAAGACGCAGAGGACGTAACCGTCTCATTATCTTTGTTTGTTTTTTATTTGTTGTTGTTGTTGTTTTTGGGTGGTTTGTTGGTTCCATTAATAGTCAAGGTCTCTCTTGTTTTTCAAGATGTTCTTTTCTTTATCTTCGAATTAATCAATGTCCTTGGTCGGCACTTATTACAGACCCATTAATAGTATTACATTTGTGACTAGCAACTAAAATCGTTTTTACTATTAAATTAGAATAGCCTTCTATCTCCTCCAACTCTCTCCCACACATTCTTTCGATTAAAAAGTTGAAGGTATCTTTCAGTTATCCATTATGTGTTTTAACTTTCTTTATTACGTTTTCATAAAAAAATTATGTCACCCTTTACAACCTTCTTCATCGACTTTTTTAACTTTCACAAACGGAATCTCTTAACTTTAGTCCTGATAAAAAGTTGTCTTCGGAATCTCTTAATAAAGTATCCTTTAATTAAAATTATTATCTTTTTGTATGTAATCCGTATTCGTAAAACTAATAAAAAATAATGTTAATAAATAAAGAAATAAAAACCGACGTAACCTAGAAGGAACGACGCGTGCCCGAAAGAGTCGAACACCGTCACCCTTGACAACAGATCAACACCACCCGTCCGAAGAGTAACGTCACCGAAGAGAACAACGTCTCGTGTCGGAGATCCGTGAGTCCGAAGTCATCAATACCGCGAACCCTAGTCATCAACACCGGACGTTCGACATCAACGGGACTCCGTACTCCTAAGAAGGGTCTGGTCTCTAATTTGGGTACAGGGGTAAACGTCTTCCTAAGAATTGATGACCTGGTGGTCTCTTCAGGATCCACATGTGAAAAATTTTTCATCCGCAACGTTAGAATTGTAGTCTTTTTTTCCTCTCAGTTTCGTTGGGTGGAATTTTTCCCTCAGATAAAGTATAATTATCTACCATATCAGGTAGTCCTTCTATGTTAACCGTATTTGTGCATACGTAGATGATTGTGTCGAAACTGTCTTCATATTACTCTTTTTAGATGTTAGTTTCACCGTCTAAAAATTGTGCAGAAAGTCGTCTACTCTAGTCTGTCGTTTATTCATTCTTGTGTCTACCAAACTATTATTAATTCATCGATCTACCTTTTTAAAGGATTTTATAAAATGGGTTATTACCCTTTCATGTATAAAAGTAGTTCTTGTGTCATTCACAAGAAGGATTTAATTTGAAAGAGTCCGGTGTTTTCTTTAGTTATTTCAAGCTTATCGTTGCGTATGCACTATGGAAGTGTTTGGTGTATATTATTTTAATCCCAATTTTTTTTTACCGGTTTTCTGTGTTGTCGTCGTTGTTGGTCTTTTGTTTTTAACTCTTTAAATTTTACGTGAATCCTTTTGAGAGTTCAATTTCTCCTTTAAGTTTGACGTTAATGTTTGAAAAAAAAATTTGACACCAGCCAGTTTATATATGTGTTGGATTTTAAAGTTGGTAAAATTACACATGTTGAGTCACTGTAATTCAAGTAAGTATGAAAGTACGTCGATAGTGGTGATAGGTAGAGGTCTTCAAAAAAGTATTAGGGTATTACTTTGTGTCTGAAAAATATTCTTGTTTTCGTACTGTATCTTTTGAATACCCTAAATATACGTTTCTTAGTTCCTCTAGTTCATTTAAGTTCCTTAAATGAGTTTTCGTTTTAAAAAAGTCTTTTTATTCGGGTTCCTTTCATCTTTTTAACCATTTCTATTTTTAGTCTACCGTTGGGTGAGGTCATAAGAACGGACCTCTTAGGGTACCTGTCTCCTCGGACCACCCGATGTCAGGTACCCCATGGTTTCTCAACCTGTGTCGACTCGCTGAATTCAATTAAAATTAATCGAATTTAACTTCATTAGTGTACACCGATCATCGATGGTACCATCTGTGGAATTAAATGTGGTAACTTTACTTCTGAGTCAAATATGATAATTTTTTTTTTTTAGTCTTTTATTACTTAATTTCTTTTTTTTTTCATTTCAACTAATTGTTTTTGTTTTCGACAAACGAGAAAAATTTTCAGGTGTTAAACCCTTAGTTCATTTTTCTTCTCTGTATTTATTTGTTGTAATCCTCGCTATTGTTCCTGAACTAGTACACCTATTTATTTATGTTCTGAACCGATAGTTTTACTGTAATTTTATAGACGGATAATTTAAGGTTCCTTAGAATTTTTTTCAAGAATCACTCGAGTTGTCCCAACGTCTCATATTCCGGCTGTATGTGTTTAATTTTTATTAAATTCATTAATTAAATAAAAACAACACGACCCAGAAACAACGGTGTGTGTGCCCGAAAGAGATGACACGTTCACCTCTGAAGAGAGGTCGACGTCACGAGCCGGAAGAATAACACCGCCGAAGAGAACGGCACCTCGTGCCCGAGATCCCACGTGCCCGAAGTCGACAACACCCCTTGCCTGAATAAACGGGGAGTCGCACACCCTAGCAACTTCTGGTCCCTAGTTTAGGCACAGAGGACGGAACACTCCAGCTAAGAAACAGTGACTCGGTGGTCGTTTCAGGGTAGCGTAAAAATATAGGACTATTACTTGTACACGTTCGGTTTTAAATTTTGTGTCGTGGAAATTGTCGTTGGGGTTTCTTTTACTTTAAGAAGACATATGTAAATAATTGCATACATGTCTTAGGGGTACGACTTTTAATGTTTTACAAGTACTTTCTTTAGTTTGTGTCGGATGTGTTTACCTCTCTGTATAGTACAAGTACCCAAGTTTCTGAACTATATCGTTTCTACAGGTATTCAAATTACGTTAAGGATATGTTTAGGGTCCCTCCAAAAACAAAAGAAAATTATTGTATCTGTTCGGATAAGATTTTTAAAGTACCTTTCCTTGTCAAGGATCTTATTGACTTTGTTAGTACTGTTCCTTTTCATTTTACCTTCCTTAGTAAGATGTACTATAAGCCAGTTATTAGGTATGTAATACCATAGTCATACACCTCCCTATCTGTGTATCTAGTTACCTTCTGTTGTCTCTTGGGTCTTTATCTGGGTAAGGTTATGTGGGTTGACTAAAAATTGTTTATACGTTTTCGTCAAACGACCTCCTTCCTATGGACAAAATTGACTACCACAACCTCTTTAAGTGTCCGTTAGACGGATTTGGAGTGTGAAATATGTTTTTAATTGAATTTTGTCTAGTATCTATATCTATATTTTGGATATTGACATTTTGAAACCTCTTTTTATATTTTCCTTTAGAAGAAAATCCAAACCGTCTCAAGAAGTTGAACTGTCGTTTTAGTGTTAAGTGTTTTCGTTTCTGACAATTTAAACTGGAGTAGGCTTAATTTTTATAAACGATATACTTTTGAGAATTCTCTTGTTATTCTTTTTGATGTCACACCCTCTTTTATGAACGTTTGGTGTATAGGTTGTCTCCTGATCATAGACCTTATATGTTTCTTGAAAGTTTTAAGGTATCGTTTTTTAAGGTTTGTTAGATTAATCCTTTAGTCGTTTTCTATACTTGTCTGTAAAACGACTCTTCCTATACATTTACCGTGCATTTGTGTACTTTTGTATAAGTTGTAGTAAGGGGTAACGACGACGACGATTCAGCGAAGTCAACACAGGTTGAGATACGTTGGGGTATCTGCCGTTGGGTGGTCCGACGGGGCAGGGACCCTAAGAGGTCCTTTCTTGTGACCTCACCCAACGGTAAAGGAAGAGGTTACGGACTTTCACTTTTCACTTTCACTTCAGCGAGTCAGTACAGGCTGAGAAGCGTTGAGGTACCTGACGTCGGATGGTCCGAGGAGGTAGGTACCCTAAAAGGTCCGTTCTCATGAGCTCACCCCACGGTAACGGGTGATCCCTTGACGTTTAATTTTGGTGTGCTACTCCATAGTGGTATGTGTATGGTCTTACTGATTTTATTTTTTATCACTTTTGTGGTTTACAAACACTCCTACGTCTTTTTGACTCAGTGAGTAAGGTCATCCTTCTTATTACCTGGAGGTTTCTATATAAGTAACCTTCCTGTCAACGACTTCGTCTTCGAGGCTACGAAACCGGTGGACTACGTTTCTCGACTGGGTGACCTTTTCTGGGACTTCGACCCTTTCTGTACTCAAACTCGTTTGAGACCCTCTGCCACTCGCTATCCCTTCGAACCGCACGACGTCAAGTACCCCATCGTTTCTCAACCTGTACTGTCGAAGGTTTGCTGTTGTTTCTCCATGTATAGGATTAGGGATCTCGGAGACTCATAAAGTCCAAACCACCGTTTCCTCTTAATTCCAACGTGTACCTTAATTTTATCAATTAGTCGACTAAATTTTACTCCTCTAATAGGACCTAATAGACCCACCTGAGTCGTACTAGTGTTTCTAGGAATTTTATCTTCTTTCTGTGTCTTTTCTCTGTGTTTTTCTCTATACTACTGGTTTCATCCTAGTCTCTCAGGTCCTTTTTTTTACGTGTGTATATACCAGAGGACGACCACGATTCAGCGAAGTCAGCACAGGTTAAGACACGCTGGGGTCTCTGCCGTCGGGTGGTCCAAGGGGGCAGGGACCCTAAGAGGTCCGTTCTTGTGACCTCACCCAACGGTAAAGGAAGAGGTTACGTACTTTCACTTTTCACTTTCACTTCAACGAGTCAGTACAGGCTGAGAATAGCTGGGGTACCTGACGTCGGGTGGTCCGAGGAGGCAGGTGCCCTAACAGGTCCGTTCTCATGACTTCACCCCACGGTAACGGAAGAGGCTATACCAGAGGATTGGTTACTATTTCCACGGTTTCGGAATTTGACCCTCGACTCCCCAACCCCCTTCTTCTAGAAAAGTTATTTTTTACACGTTAGTGGACCAATAGGTGGATCTTTTTGTAATTAGAACTGGAGTGGAATGAGGTATGTGTTTTTATTGAAGGTCTACCGGACATCTAGATTTACATTTTCCGTTTTTTTTTTTTTTTTTTCGAAAATCTTCTTTTGTATTCTCTTATAAAATGGAACCCTATCCGTTTCTAAAGAATTTGAGGTTTTTTCAAGATTGGTATCTCTTTTTTTATTTAGTTGACCTTATGTAATTTTAATTCTTAACTATTTCTTAAGTGGACGGTTCGTCCTTTGCACCCAAGTCAGGGACCCGACCCTTCTAGCGGACCTCTTTCTTTACCATTTTACCGTTGGGTAAGGTTATAAGAACGGACCCTTTAGGGTACCTGTCTCCTCGGTCCGATGTCATGTACCCCAACGTTATCTCAGTCTGTGCTGAATCGTTGATTTATTCTTGTTGTTTTTAATTCTTGTTGAAAAGTAATTTCGTATCTACGGGGGGTAGGTGGGGGTGGGGGTTGTGTGTTTCTTACCTTTATCTTCTGTATTTGTCCCTCTCCTGTAAAATTTATGTCCCCTCAGGGTGGGTCTTATATAATTTTTGAGATCCTTAGTCTTTCTTTTCCGACCTGTTGGGTTATCTTCTTACTCATTTTCTGTAAAATGAATTCTCCTATAGGTCCTGAAGGGACCACCAAGTCACCGATTCTGAGGTACAAGGGTTAAGTCCCCTGAGGTGAAGATAGGTACCAGTCCCATAATAATCTAGGATATACGAAGTTGATTCTCAAGTACACGACGCTGATTCTGAGTCGTTTCGGTTTATGTATGTATATATATGTATATAGGTTTACCTGTCATTTCTTGTTACAAGTAGAATACTCGCTTTACGGTTAATGTTGGTGTCACGCTACGACGATGTATGGATTGTCTTACAGATTTTGGTTTCGTCTGTCACGACTCACGACTACTTCTGAGTAATGACCACGTTCGCACTTGACCATGTATAACTTTTGGACAAACCTCCATAGATGGTTACGACACATACGTGTGACATAACAGAACGTAAGACGACAACGACGACGATTCATCGAAGTCAGCACAGGCTGGGACACGCTGGGGTATCTGCCGTCGGATGGTCCGAGGCGGCAGGGACCCTAAGAGGTCCGTTCTTGTGACCTCACCCAACGGTAAAGGAAGAGGTTACGTACTTTCACTCTTCACTTTCCCTTCCACGAGTCAGTACAGGTTGAGAATCTCTGGGATACCTGACGTCGGATGGTCCGAGGAGGCAGGTACCCTTTAACGGAAGAGGTAGAACGTTAAGATGAGGATGTTTTTACATAGTTAAGGGGTTTCTGTATATGTCCTTACATATATTGTCCTAATAAAGATTATCAGCGTACGACCTTTGTCGTACTTTCAGGTAGTCGTCATCATACTTATTTACTTAACACCATATAAATGTACGACCTTGTGATATGTTGTCACTCTTACTTACTTGATATACGTTACTGGACCTACTTCGTGAGAGTCTCTGTATAACACGTGTCTCCGTTTTGATCAGACACTACAATGTTCAATCCTATCGCCCCCGTCCCCTCACTGACCTTCTCTCATGTCCCTCCGACACCTACGACTATTAAAAGAAAAACAACTACACTTACTACCACATGTACTAAAGACAAACACTTTTATAAAAAGACATACATACAATGTGAAACTATTTTTAGACTGACTTTTTCTTACTTAGAATACTGTAACGGAGTTTTTATACGTTACGTTTTATTCGTTTTATGTTCCTTTTTACCTATTTAGGTGTTAGTATCCTCCTCCAAAATTATGTAGAAAGAGTCTTTAATTATCTCGTTCGTCTGGTTTTTTAACCACTTCTTTATCTACATTTATTATTTTAATTGTTTAACTAGATTACTTGTATATATTTGTACTTGAGTTGTTAAGTTATTATTTGTAAGAAAATTTATATATATTTGTAAATGGACTTAAATAATGTATGATAAGGAGTCTCGTTCAAAATTATTAGTTAATCGGTTGTAACATGGCAGGAATAAGAAACTTATGTTGATAATAATAATTTGTGTTTTCACCGTCCCCTTTTACGTATGTAAACCTTTAAATTTTCATATACAGATTTATTAAGTGATCAGTTTCTTGTTTAGACTACCTTTATTTTATAAATTTTGATTCACTGTTACGTTTGTGAAAGATAGTTTTGAACCCTCTACAACAATTTCACAGTGAATCCCCTTGCAATTATCGATATCTACGTATATAATTTTAGTTCTTTTAAATTTTAAATTACTTAATTCTTGTCTTGAGTTTTCCATTTATGGATCTCAACGTAACCAGACTCAGTCTCCCTCGGACACGGTGTTAGGAACGTCCCGTCGAGCCTTTCTTTTAATAATACAACCATGATTACGCTAGGACCCGTCGGAGTGTTTTCTTAAGGTACGAGGTAATGCCACATTCTCATCGTCTTCTGGAAACACACTCCGGGGCGTTACCCTCGTCTCAGGATGGACGTCTGGAGGGTCCGAAATGGGATCGTTCGTGGTGGTAGTTAGTCCGACCGGGACCCGGTGTCCGATCGAGAGGCATGTCAGTCATACCTCATTGTGAGACGGACTAAATAGCGGTCGAGAAACAGGACCCTCGTAGGTTATCCTCTTCGTGGAGACCCGACTCTGGCACGAACCCGGGAACAGACTGAACGGGGCACTGTAAACAAGAATGCTTTGGAGTCCTAGTGTCATCTAGTTCTCCTTCCCCTCACCTCGGGAACTGGGGACCACCCCACACCTACCACCTCTATTGTAGGAAATGTACGTGACCTTCTCTGACTTGACTTGGTCTACCTTCGAGGGACTCGACCCCACGACAATTACTGTGACGAATATAAAGGTATGTCTATGTTCGTACACACGGACGACGAAGTTAAAACAGACTGATAAACGCTGGGGCACCTGATATCTGGTGTTCCGAGGAGACTGGTACCCCAAGAAGTCCGTTCTTATGACCTCACCCAACGGTACGGAAGGAGGTCCCCTAGAAAGAGTGGGTCTCTACCTTCGACTCAGAGTACAGAGGACATAACCGTTCACCCAAGAAATGGTGAGCGCGGGTATGTCTATGTATGTACAAATGTTCTCGTACGTTTTTCCCACACTTTTCGATGTGCGGTGGGGTTATTCTCACTAATAGTGACCTCTCTTACGACCCTAACGTCGATCACCAGTTCCCCTCAAAGTTAATTAGTCGTAACTTAATAAAATCCTACTCTTACGTAAGTATGTAGTGAGTACATTAAAGTTTTTCAAAGTACATTCAAAGTATTTTTGAAGAAAATCTCGTTCGGACCTTCCGTATATTTTACAATTGATACTAAAAACAACCTACACCATGATACTTATGACAATAAAAAGATATATGAAATTTTTTTATAAATAAGTAAACCGACAGAGTCCAGAGGTAACGTCGTGTACCCTAGAAAAGGAAACCACTCCACGCACCCGAGTTATCGACACCGCGTCCCCGAATCGACGGGACTCCATACACCCTAGAATCAAGAGACTGATCCCTAGTTTGGACGTAGGGGACTTAACGTTCCGACTAAGAATTGGTGACCTAGTGGTCCCTTCAAAGATATATAAAGTCGTAAAAAGTTAAAAGATGACTTTGTGATGGTTGTCTTAAAAGGTACTCCTACCTTTACAAGAGAGAGAGACGATTGGCTATATGTCTTTAGCGGCCCGTTAACACCGATAACCCGTGAACTTTACACCAATCCTTGACACTTTAAGCTACCTCCTGACTTAAAAATTAAAGTAAAATTAATTAATTTTAATTTAGATTTATTGGTGTACGCCGATCACCGACGACGTGACCAGTCCCGTCAAGATTGTATTACTCGTGTATAATAAAGCAACGAAACAAAGGTTCGCAATAAAAAGGTAAAAATTTTTAGTCTCATATTGTTTATGTTATTTCACGTGTTTAAAGTTCAAATATCGAACTACTTAAAAGTGTATACGTGTCTGGGTACTTTGATGGTGGATAGAGGTCTATACTTCGGTGGTGGTCCCCTTAAGGGAGTGTCAGGTCACTAATCCTGAGGTCCGAGAGTGACGACTCCCGGGTCCAAACTAGGGACCAGTCCCTTGATTCTAGGGTGTTCGGAGTGCCTCGCCGGTTTTATTTCTGTTTCTTGTGGTGGCGTTCCTAGGTCTACACTTTGGGAAAGAGTGTTAAGTCTCATGAGGAAACTGGCGGGGGTGAGGATCAGTCAGGGAAATCTGTGATAAGACTGAAGAAAGTGGTTTTTGATCAAACTGGGTACAAACTTGAAGTACATTTACTTTAGTGTGTAATGTATAAGAAGAAAGTGAGTTGTAATACTGTAGGTACGACAACACACATTAACACAGAAACAAGAAAAAGCACCAACACACCATAGGGTAACATACTTATATGACGTGAGGACCGTGGGGGGTAAGATGGCAACCACTCGTAAACCCAATAAAGATTAAACCCCGATAATGTTTATTTCGGTCATACTTGTAGGAACACGAACGCAGATAGTTTTCAAAGCGAACAGAAAACTACCTGTCTTCGCAAGCAAAGATGACCCATAAACGGGCTCTCACTTTAACGACATAGTATTTCAGAAACATAGAAATGGAAATCTTGTGACAGTTTCTAAACAGAGTCACACCGATATTGGTATACATAATTTAGTACGGATAGAAATTAACACCACACACACCTCCCCCACCGTTACGATCAAACTCTTTACTCTCTCTGTCGTTCTCTTTAGGAAAAAGATCTGTTTAAGGTATTAATCTTCGTTGAAACCGTTGTGATACATTTTATGTAATGGGAAACGAATTTAACTAAATATATCCATAACCCTCCTCCAAACCGAACCACAGAATCTCAAGACTACAACCTCAGTCTATTGGTTTCTTGTTTGGAGTGAGTTGAGACGTTCATTCTCGATACACTGGAAGTCGTTTACTGATTGGGAGAGACGTGAAACCAGAGACAGATATTTACCTTTATTATAAGAGTGTCTTAATAACATTCCTAATTATTTTATTCCGAATGTTCAAGATATCGTACACGGAATTTGTACCATCAAGGTATTTAGAATCGGTCATAACCATAATAATTATAAAAATAATTGCAAACTAGTGGTCATTGTAAAGGTCGGTCAAAATTATGTACTATCAGGTGAAAATAATGTTTCGTAACCATTAATTAAGAGGTAAGGGTAAGAAAAGAGGTAAAGTTGTGACTAGTTAAGAATACTTCAAAGAGAGACTAGAGATACTAACACCGTCAAAAAGAGTGTTTACCAACCTACGAAACTTACCGAAAATCTGAGTTAAATTCCTGGTCAAACGATCGCACAACGATTCTCTTTTACGCAGATTAAACGGTTTTGGTTTAATTGAGTACTATGTGTTCCCCTTTACAAATTCGTCGTTTGTCAACTATTTTTATATTTGTGAAAGTAAGAGGAATAAGGTACACCTGAACTTGAATTAATAACTTGAATGTAAGTGTACAGGTCTGTTTCGTATACGTTAATCGTGTTAAATTTTTTAGTATGGTAGAGGTTTAATGGATTTAACGAATAAGTTGGTTGTCTACTATGTTTTAGAAAGGTTGATTAAATTTGGTTGTTCAGATGGGTAGTACCCCAGAAACCTATCGAAAAAAAAAAATTAGGTATAGTTCAGAGTAATCCTTGTGACCGGTATAAAACTTTATTTACGATTATAACATTCTGTAAAATATTAAGTTAGAGAAAACATACGGTCAGTGTCGTCTAGAAAGTAAAAGTTACATTACAATAAGAGATAACTCAGGAATCCGTTTTCGAACAGTAACTCGTGTATACGCACCCACCCAAACAACATTTATGTTAGTTAATTAACTGTGTAATGTCGACTTCACCGAAACCAACGAGGTAGAAGTTATAAGGTCTTAACGAGAACAGTAACAGAAATACAACCTCTAAATGTTCCATTTCCATAAACAATCCAGTTTGAACCGTTAAATACCGGAGATGGACCCCGGAAAGAATATAGGATCATAGACTCGAACGGAAAAGTCGTCTCTTGTGTATATTAGGGATCTTCCTGTTCCAGGGGGTCAAAGAAAAAGTACGAGAACGTCAGTACCAAGAAAGAAATATCTTCTACGGAAGAAAACACGTCTGTCTTCCAGGGAGAAAAGGACACTTCACGGGACGTTACGTCCCCTACACCCAAACTAAGGACCCGTCCTTGATTCTAGGGTACACGGTACCTCGTTGATTCGGGGAGCGGTACTGATTCTGGACTGTCAATTTAATTTTTTTTTTCTTTTTTTTATGAGGAAGTCTTTTTAGGAGATTTTCCTTTCATCTCAAATCTCTTGAATACAATTTTTTTTTTTAACCCCCGTTCCGTCGGTATCGTTCTACGGTAGGTAGGGGAAAGGAAATACATGGTTTTACGTAGTGGGACTATGGGGTCTTCCTTTAGGTTCCAATGGTAGTGGTGGTCCCTTATCGTTAAGTTTGTAAATGACTGAGTCCATTAGAAGTCTCTACAATCGAAATCAACGCCTACAATAAGTCCACAGTACCACCACCACCCCCAACGTAGGGTCTGTCCTCTAGTCCTGCGACTCCTGGGACGTGGTCGACGATGAAGGAGTTTCTTCGGGACGGAGGAAAACAGGAAAACATAATTACCTGAAAGAGATTACTAGAAGTTCTACCAAGAGTAAGGTCGACTAGAAATTCTCTACGACCCGCCACCCCTCCCCCCGTGAGGAAAGTTTAGTGGAAAGACGTCTGTCAAAAGACTAGACTAAGTTCCGGTGTAGGACCCGTAGACCAAAGACATCGAGTTTCTTAATGACGAGGACTATTTAACGAGGCTCAAGGTTCCGATGACGACAGTAGGACGTAAGAGACTGGTAAAAGGTCCAGGGGAGTATGTGGGAATCTAAGAGAGAGAGACAGACAGAGAAGTTGGGTAATGTGTGGTGAGGGTGGGTTTGTTCGAAATACTGTTTTACGTGACCTCGATCGATCGATCGTGTCGCGGGTTTCGTAAGTCATCTCCGAGTGTTTACGCGAAACGTACTCTTCGACACCTCGGGACGTCACTCCCTACCTCCGTCCCGAGAGTGGAGGTGTGTAGACATCAAGAGTGTCTCGTGCACAGTTTCGTCACAGTCCGGACCCCCGACCTTTACATCTCCTGTCTGTAAAATTTGACGAGTTGTGGCCAAGAAGTCGCTCTCCCTCACTTGTCACTCAGGGGTATATCTCACTCGTGTTGATGGATTGTCTCTGTCACATCTTTCCTTAGCTTAGGGTCTCCCCCGTCAACTTAATCATTCAGAAGTCCCAGGGAAGGGTAGGACCCTAAAGTACTGTAAGGAACACCTTCTTTTTCCCCTTTCCGTCCTTTCTTTTTTTTTTTAGTCTTCTCTCTCCCCCTCTTTTACTTTCTTATTTTATACTTTTCTCTGTCCTTCCTTCCGACCTCCGACCCCTGTTAAGACACGTACCCGGTTTATAAGTCTATCTTTCAAGCCTCAAGGACTCTCCGACCACAGAGTTATCCGCCACCCGTCTCACAGTGTCGTGGGAAGTCGTGGGTGGGTAAGGACAGGACCCCCGGTTCGGAAACCCGGACCGGGGTGGTTCCCCCGTACTCCGGGTGGACTCGTCACACACAAGTAATCCTTCGAACCGGACCCTGTTTCTTCCCGTCTTGAGAGTCGTTGAGACGTGTTAGAGAATCCCCGTGTGTCCTAGAATCCTCAAGAGGTCCTCCCAAGAGTTAGGAATCTTGTCTCCCCTGTTCTTCCTCGGGAAGTGGGAGACTCGGACGGGAGGGTGTTACTCTTCTAACACACCCTAACTGTAGCTATTCGTGAGTAGTCGGCCCGGACACAGGTTTACGTTGGTACACCAACCTAAGTACTTGGTATCTTTAGCCCGGTCAGGGACGGGGGACGAGTTTTTGTCGTAAACGTCCATCTTGTTTCGTCGGACGAAGGATTTTCTAATATGAAGACTCGATACAGGGACTGTCACCACACCTGATGTCACCGCCCCGAATCTCAACACCGGGAGTCTCCCCTTAGAAAGAGTCTCTGTCGAAATGACCGGACCCTTCCCTTTGACTCGAGACCGGGACCCTTCACAGGGTCGACCCTGTCCTACGACCTACAGACCTGGACCCGGACCAGAGGTCTGGTCGGACTAGGTCAATCCTTCTGGACTATGGGTGTCCCTCCCACTCCCTACTCTATCTGACCTTCGCTCTTCATCCCTCGCATCCCTACCTGAGAAGTGGACGGGGTGAGAAAAGATAAGGAAAGGAGAAGGTGGGAGGAAGGATGGGACGCTAGGGGGTGGGGTGGTGGTGGACTCCTCCACCCTCCTGTAAGTCGACTTTGTGTGGTCGGGTCAGGGTCGTGACATTCGACCTGTCCTCACAGTGAAAGGTAGGAAGAAGAGAGGACAAAGGGTGGGTTCTTCGGGGTAAAGATCCTGATTTTAGTCATACGCGGGTCAGGACTCCCATGTATGGAGTCGGGTGTGGTTGTAGTGTACGGGATGGTCCACAGGTACGTAGTGAAGTGACTCGTAGTAGTGACGGTGGTGGTTGTGTGTGTGTGTGTGTGTGTGTGTGTGTGTGTGTGTGTGTGTGTGTGTCCCGAGGACCCCATTTCCACGGTCGATCAAGAAACGTCAAAAGGGGGAAACGACGAGAGATAGTAAACGGACGAGACAGGAAACGTACTGAACACGGTTGGAAACACGTGTTCAGAACGGGGAGATGGAGGAGTGCGTTGGGTTCGACCACGACTCTGTGTCTTTGATCCGTCAGGAGTGTGTGTTTCGGTGTCGAGTAATATCACTGTCCCAGTTTGGTCCCTCCTGACACGTGCGAGAGTGTGAGTGTGTGTGTGAGACCTCGAGGGGTTCTCAAGTCAGACGTCTTTTGGTGGGGAGGGAGGGACGATTGGGAGGAGTGAGTGAACGTCGGAGGGGGTAGGGTGAGCCAGAGGGCCGAGGTAGGACCTCAACCTCCGCGGGTCTCGTCCGTGGCCCTACATTTGTGGATCTTTTTTTTAGTGTTTCGTCAGTTCGTTTTTTTTTTTTTAGTGTGTTTTCTGGGGTTTCCCTCCTAGGGTCCCCAAGGAAGGAAGATTCCAAAGGAGAACGTAGGGGAGGGAAACAGGGGGGGGGGGCGGGTGGGGTTGTTTCTCAGTGGTTCGGGTCAAGTTTAGCTAACAAAATAACTGACAAATGTAGTATGTCTGCGGAAATCTTTTCCCGCGCCCGAGGTCCCCCGATAAGGTGGGGCTCCGGAGTGAACACGACGCGAAGTGGCTGTCCAGACCAGGGGCTACGGGGATTGGGGGGTGGGGTTGGGGATCCGAAAAGACGTTCTTCTTGCTTTTTTTTCTGGTGGCGGGGTCAACGGCGCGGCGCAGGGGAGAGGGGCGGGAGGGAGGGCGCGCGGAGGGTTGTGATATGAACTGTGTGAAAATGCCCTGTGTCTGAAAAGAGGATGTCTCGTGCGAGCAGATCCTGATGTCGGCCCGTTTGTGATAAGAGCTTCCTCCCCGCCCCGCCCCTCCGCGCTCGTAGGCACTGAAAAGAAGTAGGCCTGGAGCGGCGTCAGTACGCGTCCGAAACACGCTTGACCTCGTGATCAGGGAGTGCCCTCTGGACTAGGTCCTTCGGTCTCGTGCAAAGGACCCGAGGGGCCGGGAAGAGCTCGACTCCAGGTCCGGCGCTCGTCGTCGCCTTCGCCTCGACAACTCAGAGGCCTTTGGGGTTCAGGGGGTGTTGCTTTGACCGGGCCCTGGTTCCGGCGTGGGAGGCGCCTTTTCCCCACGCACCAAGAGGCTGTAAAATTCAATCCCCTCTCCCGCTTTCTTCTGCCTAAGGGGGGTTGGGTTCTGTGTGTGTGTGTGTGTGTCAAAAGGGGTCTCCGTTTCTTCTCTCACAATCGTGGTCTGGGCCTCTCAGCGACAGAACCTTGTGTTGCTTTTATACTTTTAGCCTCACGCCGCGACTTTACGCGGGGTCCGTGGGCCGAGTCGAGGTCGGCCAGGCTTCGCCTCTTCGCTACTTTCATGTCTTCGCAAACCAAAGGTCAGTCCTCCCCCGAAGCTTTGATCTTTGCCCTAACGGCGGCTTAGGACCGACGACCCTACGCGTCGGGGCCTTTCCCGTCTCATCCCCCAACTCCGCCCTGCGGTATCGCGAGGTGCGGTCCCTGCAGACGACCCCCAGGACCCGACTGGCGCTCGGTGTCGTACTGGTAGTCTATAAAGATTGCAGAAGAAGGTAAAAGAAGCCGAAGGCTCGGGTGTCACTTCACCCGAGGCCCCGCCCTAACGCGTCTATTAACCTCACCCTTACCTCTCCGAACCTCAAGCGGAGTGCCAGCCGCCTACCACAGAGTGTGTCCCGCCCACCTCGCCCCCCCTTGACACGAACGTATCTCCCCTTGAGTCGGGTGTCCCTGTCGCTGGCAGCACCCACCCTGACCACTTTAGCAGGGTGAGGGGTGACCTGCGAGGGTCATCAGTCCCATTCCCCCACCTCATTCACTTCCACCCCAACCCCGTATTTAGGATTGTCGGGATGCGGAGACGAGGGTCTATGGGCTCCAACCCCTGCCCCTACCCGACGGTCGATCCGACCCCCAAGTCGGGCGGCAGACGGACATCAACGGCAATTAGAGGACCCGCTACAGCTGCCGAAGCCGTGGGTCCCCGTCGGCCAGTGACATGAGCCTCGGACGGAGCTTGAGGAGAACCAACCGGAACCTGACCCTGAGGCGGTCGCTCGTTCGGCGGTCCGAGAGGAGAGAGACGTCCAGGGGTCACCCCAGGGGGACGAGGCGCAGAAGCAGCTCCGGGAGGGGCCCCCGGAGAAGGCCGAGGAGGGGCGGGCGGAGCGGTGGGCGACCCATCGAAAAGAGCCTGAGCTCCATCCTCCGCGCGCCCAGCTTCAGCCGCCGCTACGCGAAGAGGTACCCCAGCCCCCGGACGCCGGAGTCCTATTCCGCCATCCCGAACGGGCCCACAAACCGGTCGTCTACCGTCGTCCGCCGCGGGTCGTCCCCGTGCCACCGGTCGTGGTCCTCCTTGTGCGAGTGGCGGTGCTAGTGGTCGTCGCTCCCGTCGAGAAAGAACCACCGCTTGTGGTGAACGTGCACCGTCCGGAGCGGACGGTCGCGGTCCGTGTGCCTCATCAACCACGGCCCGGCGTCCGGCGCCTTGGTCATCCGCAACTGCGGGAGGAGCTGCGCGCTGGTGACGTGACGACGCGGCGGGGGGCGGCCCGTGTCTATCTCGTCCGCGTCACCGGCGGCGGGCCCAGCGGGAGGAGGGCGTCTCGGGGGCCCGGGGCCCGGGGTCGCTCGGCGGTCCCCACAGTCGACGTGGGCGCGGAGGGCGAGGCGGTGCAGGTCGCGCTACTGCGGGTCGAGCTTTTGCACTCCGAACTCGAGCCGCGAGACCAACTTCCGCACCAACCTGTGCATGGCGCTCTCCAGGGGCACCGGTGTCGCGACGAGGAGGTAGCCCAGCCGCCCCTGGACCAGAAGGTGAAGAAGTGGGAGTGGACGGAGGAGGCGGAGGAGGACGAGGCCGGGATAGAGACTTAGGGGCCCATGCGATTGGGCCGGGTACGGAACCGGAAACTAAAACGGAAGCCCGAACCTGCAATCCTGCGACAACGGGGCCCAAAATCGACACCTGAATGCGAGTCTCCAACCTCGGACGGGTAGTCCCAGAGGGGGACGCGGTCCTCGCACGAAACCCCCCGGCCGTCGACGGTGACGGTGCGCATGGCTGCACCTCAACCGTGGGTCGAGCAACACCCGTGCCGTCCACATCTGCGGACGGAGGAACCGTGAGTCCTTCCCGTGGTTGTCCCTCGGTAACCACTCCCGGTGCTTCGCGCCCCACCGACCCCCTCGGCCGGTCCGCACACGACCTCAGCCCCAACCCCGGAGACAGACGCAACCGGGCAGGGGTAGAGGAAGGGGGAGGGGCAGAAGGCGGGGTAGGGGCGGCAGGAGGGGCGAGTCCTGGTCGCCCCGATCGTAATGCCACGGTGGGCCCTAGACTTCAACGGTAACGTCCGCCCCGCACCCCACAGGAAGCCGCTGCGTCACATAGTACTCGCAGTCCGGCCTCCCGTCCCCCGACGGGCCGCGGAGCCCGCCGCCGAGGTGTGAGTCTACGTGTGACCCGCCATGTGTCCTGTCCCGCCCGTCCGCCACGTGGCCGTGCGGGACGTCGCGTCCTCCGCTCCGCGTGCGCTACCTCAGCCCGAGCCCATTCCTCTGGGCCCACGAGCGCCGGGTCCGGACGTCGGTGTGTTCTGACGTTGACGTCACCTTCCCCAACACCATCTCAACGTCTACGCTGTCGCGTGAATCGCACAGCTTCCACGGCCCTCGGTCGCACGCTTCGGCCAATAACAACTACGCGTCCCTCGCGTCTAGTCCGTCGCGTGGCTCACGCAGGGCCCCGTTGCTCGGGTCCGCCAACACCAAGTAGAACTCGTCGACATCGCGTGAGTCCAATGCTTCCAGCGAGGTACCCTTCGACCTATATTCCAACACCGAGTCCAGCTCCAAGAATTCGACCGAGTCGTGTCGGTCGCTCGGGCCAAGGTGGCACGCGTGGAGTAACACGCGGTTGGTGTCGCTCCACTGGACGCACTGCAGCCGCTTTCGGGGCGCGGCGTCATGCCACTAGAACAAGCGGCTGTCTGACTCGCACCAGTGCAACCGGCCGTCAGGAAGACCGTGGAGCGCGTCGAGGAACATCCGCGTCAGCCGCTTGACCACGCGCATGAACAGGTGCGTCCGCGTGCCGAGACCCGTGCGACGCCGGCGAGGATCGTCGCGGGTTCGGTCTGTGTCCCGGGAGTTCCCATGGTAGCGACTAGGACGTCCACCTTTGCCCCCCCCCCACTCCCCCACCATCCGCACCCCACCCCCATCTTCCTATCCGTACCCTCTCTCTCCTCCCTCCGCACCCTGGCTCTACCCATCCCCCTCTTACACTGAGTGGCTCGAGATCGAAGGGAGGGGACGGTTCGGGACGGAGGACATTTGGACAGATCCCGTCTAGGGTCCCGAGACCATTGAAAGACGAGACCCGGGTCTCAGAGAGAATCCGTACTCAACCTCGAGTTATTCAGAACCCTAAGTCACCCACGAGGGAGAGTTCTGAAGGAAAAGATCGTCGGAGGTTGGAGCCACAAAAGAGAGATGGATAGGACAGTCGGAGGTGTCCATCTGGGAGGTGTCCGACCCGGCTATGGGCCAGACGGGACTCGAAACGTAACTAGGGACTGAGACAAAGATTGGGATCCAAATTGAGTCACTTTCCCTATGTATCCGATAAAAACAGGTACTGGCAGACAGGAGAGGACTTGAGAAACACCTTAACGTGTCTTGAGCGGGTGTGTGCGGGTATGTCTGCGACCTGTTATGTTGTGTTCGGGTCCGTGGACGGTAGTTTGCCCCTGAAGACAAATCCCCAAATCCCCCAGGGTTGTGTAGACTATCTGTCTGTTTGTGTTTCTGTGGGTCTGTGTCCGTGGTATATGAGACCGCTGGAGTAACAAGAGATTTGACTTGTGTCGGAAACATGTCGCAAGAGGTCGTGGCCCGTTCCGTGAAAGAACAAGTAACAACCTTGACTGTCTGTAGTCCCGTATCCAGGAGTGTACCCGCCTGGGTGCATGGTCCTGTGTCCGCCCGTGAACGCAGACATCTGTCGGGAGACTCTGACTTTAGGGTCGCCAAGCCGTTTTCCACACTCGAACGACGTCCACCGTTGTTCTGACCCTACCCCTGCCCCTTCGTCCGAGCGGTCCGGGGAGAGTCCGACGTTAGTTTCGACGAAGGGGCCCCCGACGTTGAGGTCCCTCCCCCTTGGTAGTCCCGACGAGCCAGTTGGAAGGAAGAGGTTCGACCCTGGTTCTCGTTACCTCCCTACAGTGATTTCTAAGAGTGAAGGGGGAGCCCTGGAGGGTACCCCACTCCCCCACAAGGACCGGTCACCCCAATTCCACGGACAGTGATCGATTAGTTCATCTTCCAAGTTCTAAACCGGAGAGAAGACATCGGGTCTACGGACTGTTGCTGGGGGTGGGGGGACGTTTTTTTTATAAGAATAGGGGTCAGTGTTGTTTGCGTGGATGTTTGTCTTAGGGCCGAAGGTGAATCCCGAGGACTGTCCAACCGTCTCGGGGAGGGTGTGAGACCAGAAATCTTGGCCGTAGGGGTGAGGGAGAACAAGGGCTCCCTTCCGGGGAGGGGAGACGAGGGGCGACAGAGGACGAACCTGCTCGGTCGTCCCAGACCGTGGGACCTGCCTGAGATAGGGAAGGTCCCGGTCCCACACGTCACCAGAGGCTCCGAATGGCCGACGAGAGGTTGAGAGGCAGGCGACGGGAGCCCAACGTTGGGGGAGAGGTCTGACCTACAGCGCCTCGGTCCTGCTGTCGGGTTCTCGCGAGGGGTGTAGACAACGACGCTGACCCCCCCTTCTACCATCTCTCCGTCTCTTTCCCTGGCCATTCAACACCTAAGGGGACTGGGACTCCAGGGCGAAGTCAAAAGAGAAAGCGTAGACAGAGGGGCGTGGAGAGTAGCCGACGTCTAACTTCTCAGGAGGGCCCGACGCCCCCAAACGCGTCGGAGAGGGTGGAGGGCGTAGCAGATGTAAACAATTTCGGCATCTCTAAGAAGGGGACCAGTGTTTCTCCGCGGGGGTGCGGGTGGCGGGATCTGAACCGAGAAAGATCAAGTGGCGTGAGGGGTTTGGGTGTAAAGGGGATGGAGATGTGTAGACGTCTGTACTAGTGATAAGAATTAATACGTCGGAGGAGGGGGGGCAAGTTTGTACAACCGTGTCTGTGTCTGGGAGTGTGGCAGGTGTGTCAACGAGAAGTTATAATCTTAATGGGTAGTAGTACATTATTAGCGCGGTCACACAACTCGAGAGCGATGCAAGTGCGTGTAAAAGTGAGCGACCACTCACAAGTGTGGGCCCTGTGAGTGGTAAGGGGAGGCGGACGTGCGTGTGTGTAAGTACGCGTGAGTGGGAGTGCGGGCTCAGGGCGGTCCCGGGCAATCGAAACGACGATTAACTTACGCTCGGAGAAAATGCGGGGCGTTGTGCACTCTGTTTAGCAGAAACTCCTTAACCCCCTTCCTTTCCGCGTGCGGACTTCACCCCCTCCGCACAGAAACGGAATTTTGAGAAAGACGTTTCCGTCCGCCACCACGGCTGCCTGGAGCGGGCCCTGACCGACTCGGCGCGCGGCGGGCCGAGCGCGCCTGGGAAGGAAGGGCGTGGGAGCGACGATTGGCGGAGGAGGGGCTTCGGTGCAAGTTGTGCTACGTATTAACTATCACAATCGTCTCGCGGAGTGGGAGGGACGATAAAAACGGACCTAGGCCCGTCGATGTTCGGGGACAGAAGGGGCGGGGGAGGGGTGGGGGTTGTCGGGTCAGGCATCTGATCTTGCGTGGCGGGATGACCCGCGCGCCTCTTCGCTGCGAGGGGAGGGGTCGGGTGGTGGCGGGGTAGGGTCGGAGGAGTCGACCTGACGCATGCAGAACAGAAAACACCGATTGGGTCGCGAACTTCGGGTGGCGGGTCGCATACCCTGGCACGCATAGCGGCTCACCCCGTCCCGCGCACCCATGGTCGGACGCGAGGGTGCTTGGGGTCGCGGAGCGGGAGACCAGAACGATCGAACCCCGAGGCTCCGACGTCGTCTGCCGCCCTACCTCTCCGTACCAATGTTTTGCAGACGAGGAAAACTCGTGACACGCAACCCCTACATTTCGAACTCGTAGAGAGAGGGAGGAGGCGGGGGTGGTTGCAGAAGTGCCAGATTGGTCGTTTGTGTGGTAGTCGGTGGGGTGGGGGGGTTGTGTGTGTGTGATAGGGACTGTCGGAGGCGTCGGGGCTATGGCTGGATGACAGAGTGTGGGAGTGTGTTGTCAGCCGGAGTCGTCTGAGCTTATATACGAGAAGGACAGAGACCGCTTTGAGGCTGTAAAGAAGATCGCTGTTCTTTGACCTCCGAGTCCCTACAGGTACGTAAACATATCTGGAGCTGAAGACAAGGGGGTCACGGGCACTGTCGGGACCTCTGTCTCAACGACTGGTCTTATCCTTTCCCCCAACGTCCGCCACTTGTACGTCTCGGGGCAAGGAGCCAAAAGGCATCTGTGTCGTGAGACCCCCGAGAACCGGGGACTCGGGAGTGAGGCCGGTTTCGCCAGAGACCTCCACCCAGCCAAACCCCGGAGACTCTAGTTAGAAGAATAAACTTAAGCTCGTAAAATTACTCGACTCATCCACCCCCTCTCGCTGCCCACTCCTCCCGACGTAGATTTCTCTAGTGGGGTGGTCCCCAAGGCTCCTCCGAAACATTTAATTTATACTTGTCTGACGAGGTACGTATGAGGTGTAGGAAAGGAGAGCGGATAAGGACGCCAGCGATGTCCGTCGGGACTACCCTGGTCGTGTCGAGTAATTGGGTCTTAAGTCTCGGGACCTGAAGTGAGGTGAACGGCCACAGACATTAGGGATGTCTGCGGAGGCCCCTTCCTCTACCCCCGTGGGTCTCCCTCTTCCACAGAAGCTCCTCCCTCCTCCCCATTCCCCGTCGTCCTCGTCCAGGGATCAAGTCCTCACTCAACCCCCCCCCACCACCGACCGATCCACCCCCTTACCGCGGTCGGTCGTCC
Source organism: Capra ibex (assembly GCA_006410555.1). Taxonomy (NCBI): domain Eukaryota; kingdom Metazoa; phylum Chordata; class Mammalia; order Artiodactyla; family Bovidae; genus Capra; species Capra ibex. Next base: position 30,394,117 of record SJYO01014747.1, read on the forward strand.
GGACCGTGTCGAAGAAACAGACGTGTCGTTCCCCCCAAAGGACCTACATGTCAGACTCGCAGAACCCTTAGAACTTCCCGTTAAAGTCCTCGGAACCAGCTTATTCTCCCTAGACCCCTCTGCCCCGGGACGTCGGTCCAACCTCTTATCTCAGGACCTACCCCCCAGGACCTCTGAAAGAAACCGCTCCCCTCCCCACGGACCGAATTTCCGTCACTGGATCTGAGTCCGAACCTTCGTCCACTGAACACCTGGTCAAAAGTGAGGGAGGGGGGCAAAACCAAGAAAAACGGAACCCGATCCTTCGAATTCCCCGCCGTCCCTGCCTCATTGAGCCTTCCCAACTCCTGACCTTCTATCTTCGGCCCCTTACCTTCCTTTTTACTGGAGAGAGAGAAAGGCGTCTTGAAGGGAGATGGCGCCCCTGAGCGGGGTGGACCCCTGGAGACCCCGGGCGCTCGGTTCTTTCTGGGGGAAGGAACAAGAAAACGGTCCCTACGTCTTCGGTCCCCTTAAACCGTCCCTCTGTCCCGAGGTCCGCGGACCTCCCCCCGATTCCCGCGTCACCGGTGGGTCCTCTCCCTCAGTTAAGGGCGCCTGGGAGCGTCGAGGGTGGGTGAGAGGACGTTCGCGAAAACAAAGGGCTCGGACGGAACCCCCTTTTCTGTTGGGAATGGGGGCGGAACTTGGGACTTCTCAAGTCACGGGCGGGCCCGTCCCGACCGCGGGCTCAGCGGGGCCCCGTCTCAGGCGGCTCCAGAGCCAACCCTCGATGCTAAGGTCTTAGTCGGAGGCTCGAGGAGAACCTCTTCCGACACGCATAGAGGTGGCCGCGGCGGTCCGCGCGTCCTCGGTCGGAGAGATTACAACCATTACACCTACTACCATGTCAATGACTTCCCGACCTCTTGGCCCTCGCTTCTATGGTGGGGGTGGAGGCGGATGCAGAAAATGCCAATTTCTTTGTCTGTGGATTAATCCACGCACCTTTATCCCCTCTCTTCTCCATGTTCAAAGGTTCTGCGGTCGCACTTCCCGGGTCCAAACTTTAGACGTCTTAGATCCGATTCCAAAAACCTGGTCCGACGACACGGCTGGGATCTATTGGGTCTCTCCCATTGAGCTCGAGACCCGTCGAAAAACACCTGAAAATTGACACTGGAACGGCTGGGAGTGCCAAGGCTCCCATCCTACTGAACTCTGGGGGACCTAGGGCCGTGATTCGATGGGCCTAAGACAGATAAGTTTCGAGCCCGGGTCGGGACCAAGCGCGCGCGGGGGACGACCTTTGGCGGACGGCCCGAGTCTCCGCGCCCCGTCGCCGACCCCATGGAACCCGGCCCTCCAAGACTCCGAGTTTGGACCCGGCCCTGGCTTCGGACGCGCCGAGGGACAAGACGTAGGGCGCCACGCTGTAAGGCTTCACCCTGTACGATTGGGTTCGTGGTTTCGAAAGCAGGGGTACGGGTGGTGAGTCGCCTGCAGGGTCCTTAGGTGTCGGAGAAGTGGCGGGGAGGGGANGTGTCCGTGTCAGGGGTGAAACGTGGGGCGACAAAGGGTGCGGGTCCCGTGTTAACCGTGGGAGACCTATGAGCCACTCGTTGCTTCTTCAAATCAAGAGGACCCTACTTCGGTAGGACATGAGGAGGGGATGGAAGGGACACGTCCGATTCACGAAAGAGAAACTCAGTCATGGGTCCGAATCTGGCCTCTTCTCTTACCGTTGGGTGAGGTCATGGGAACGGACCTTTTTAGGGTTCCTACCTCCTCGGACCATCCGATGTCAGGTACCCAGTCTGTGCTGACTTGTTGATTGTGTGTGTGTGTGCGGATCTTCCGGCTGGAATCCAGAAGACTAAAACGGTCTGGATATTTTACGGACATAGACTTTTTCTTTTAGAGAAAGTCCGAGATTCTTCCTTTATCTTTTGACGTCTCAACCTTCATCATCTGCAAACTACTTTACAAATCCTGTATATTATGACACGTCTGGTAAGGTGACGTTGACGTGCGTCTCCACTTGTGCGGGAACATAAATAAATGACGGAAGGATTTCTTTTCGAGTTACGAAAAATTTCCTTTTCTTGTTTTTAGGTTTGAAGGTATTACCCGTCACAGGTTAGTTTTGAATGACATGTACATTTCTTCCACCTATATCCTGGGTATTGATTCTCTTTTTTTTATTCAGTTGTCTTTATCTTTGGTGTCCCTACTACCTTAATCGTCTGTTACTGAACCTTTAGTACGGGAACATAAATTACACTGTCCGTCCGCTAAATTACTTTCTTGTTCCCAGAGACTCTCATTCTTTCTGTCTTGGGTCTTCCCGTAGTTCATAGACGTCGTATCGTCGGATAAGTCCTCTGGGAAGGGTGAACGGGAGGTCGGTTTTAGAGAATTTGTGTGTCGAAGGGTGGAAAGTCGAAGACATCAGGAACGAATATTTTAGTGTGGTGATGGTGGGGGTCGGACAGGGGTCGGAACCGAGTCTACTATTTCTTAGACGACCGTTACGTCCTCTGGACCCAAATTAGAGGGACTGGACGCAGTCCTTCTAGGGGACCTCTTACGTACCGTTGGGTGAGGTCATAAGAACGGACCTCTCAAGGTACCTGTCTCTTCGGACCACCCGATGTCAGGAACCCCAGGTTGTTTCTCAACCTGTGTTGACTCGCCGATTGTGCGAAGTCAGGGTTGAAGGTAGAGAGGAAGAGGAGTATGTGTGAGATGTATCACCAATCCTCCCTTCCACGATAGTAGACTGAAGTGGTACACACATGACTCACTGGAACCGGTTCAATGAATTGGAGAGACACACCTCACCCCCCTCAACTCACCTCCCATATTTATTCTTATTAAAAAATAACCCAACGACACTCCTAATTTACTCAGTTACGTACGTTTTGTGACCGTGAATCCACCACGAGTCTTTACTCGATAAGGAGGGGAGGGTTGTTATCGATCTTAATTGATAGTAATAATAGGATATCGTGACCCATGTCCCTACTACTCTACACGGTGACTCGTACGAGGATATACGATCACATGAAGAGAGGTTATCCTTCTTCCCGGAACCGGGAGGGGGGTTTTAGAGAGAAGTGAGGAGGACATGGAGGGTGTGTGGTACCGTATCCATTTTTAGTCTTAACGATAATAATAATAAACATTTCAGAAGATTAGAGTCTACGAATTTGGGTCCAAGAGTATAAACGTCGACAGTGGTCGTACGGACAAACCCTTCTCTCTGGACGTCGACGTCCGAACCTCTTTCCAAAAATTAATTTTGGCGTTAGACAAATTCATAAATAACCCGAGACACTGAAATTAATAAAAGATCCCTTTTTGTCTTTTTAGGTGTAAACGTATACCCTTCTGACAACTAAAGTCTCCTTTCATCGTTGGACACCGTCAAACGACCTCCGTTGACCCTCCTTAAAGGACTTACCAAGTTTACTTCGAACTGTAATAATTATTCGACCTTAGGTCAGGTACTGGAAGGAGGGTCACGAAAGTACTTTAATCGAATTGAACGACCGTTCCGCGAAATAACGGTAGTTTTAATTGCTGTCGAAAAGGTCACCGTAGAGTACATTAATAGACTCAGACACGAACAGAGTGGTTTCTATCCTTTGAGGGTGGACCTTCTGTGTTGTGCGGACGGACCCGTTGTACGGATCGATAAGATGGATCAGGTCTGTACCGACCTTGGGGGTCTCGACCTCAGGACCCGTCGGTCAGAGAGGTACCGTCCCCCTTCGTCCCCGTCCCTCCGGTCCCTTAATAAATACTACGAAGGTAGACGTCTATTGTCTTACGGGTAGAAGTCAAGTCAAGGTAAGTCAAGTCAGCGAGTCAACACAGACTGAGAAACGCTGAGGTACTTAACGTCGTACGGTCTGGAGGGACCGGTAGTGGTAGAGGGCCTCAGGTGAGTTTGAGTGTAGGTAGCTCAGCCACTACGGTAGGTCGGTAGAGTAGGAGACAGCTGGGGAAGAGGAGGACGGGGATTAGGGAGGGTCGTAGTCTTAGAAAAGGTTACTCAGTTGAGAAGTGTACTCCACCGGTTTCATGACCTCAAAGTCGAAGTCGTAGTAAGGGAGGTTTCTTCTGGGTCCTGACTAGAGGAAATCTTACCTAACCAACCTAGAAGAACGTCAGGTTCCCTGAGAGTTCTCAGAAGAGGTTTTGGTGTCAAGTTTTCGTAGTTAAGAAGTCGTGAGTCGAAAGAAGTGTCAGGTTGAGAGTGTAGGTATGTACTGGTGACCTTTTTGGTATCGGAACTGATCTACCTGGAAACAACCGTTTCATTACAGAGACGAAAACTTATACGATAGATCCAACCAGTATTGAAA